>JANHGB010052019.1:38046-53404 GCA_026283785.1 Coracopsis vasa | reverse complement strand
GCTCCTCTCCAGGCTGAACAACCCCAGCTCTCTCAGCCTGTCTTCATAGGAGAGGTGTTCCAGCCCTCTGACCATCTTCATGGCCCTCCTTTGGACTCACTGCAACAGTCCCATGTCCTTCTTATGTTGGGGGGCCAGAGATGAACACAGTACTTCAGGTGGGGTTTCACGAGAGTGGAGTAGAAGGGGAGAATTGCCTTCCTTGACCTGCTGGTCATACTGCTTTTGATGCAGCCCAGCATATGGTTGGCTTTCTGGGTGGCAGGTGCACACTGCCGCCTCATGTTGAGCTTCTTGGCATCCAACATCCACAGGTCTTTCTCCTCAGGGCTGGTCTCAATTCACTCTCTGCCCAGCCTGCATTTGTGCTTAGGGTTGCCTTGACCTGAGTGCAGGACCTAGTACTTGGCCTTGTTGAACCTTATGAGGTCAAGCAATTTGGTGCTAGAAAGAAAATAAAGAGTTCCAGTCCAAGATCACTTTTGTGCATGGGAACTGAAGTCTTTCAGAAAGTTTTGGAACCTTAAAGCATATGAATGTAAAATATGCTTTGTAAGATGGATATCACCATTAAAAAGAAAATGGAAGGTAGCTATAAAACTACAGTGTGAAAAAATCATTGTAGATAATATCTTATTTAATTATATATATTGTTATAGTGGAATGAAAACGGATTTACAAGTATGTAAATCTCACAAAAATAGCAAGTCAAGCTGCAAATCCAAACACCCTCATTACTGGAGGCTGCTACTTTTGTGTTTGGTTTTTTTTAAATGCCTAAAGTTCCAGGTCTGAATATGGTACAGATTTTTGCTGTAGAAATGCATAAAAGGGTTGAATTTGGTTTTGAATAGATTGAAACCTAGGTAAGTTCTAACATATGACTTCTTGCTACTCTAGTCTCTTATCAAAGGTCAGGGCACCATTCCTGGAGGTGCTAAAGAAGTTGCTAAGAATACTACTGTTGCAGAGAACTGACAGTGTCTGAGTGGTGATTGCAAATAAAAGACCACCCACCCTCCCCTCTTCCCCACCAAACCCACAATGAAGACCACTTACTATGGATG
The DNA here is from genome assembly GCA_026283785.1 of Coracopsis vasa. Lineage (NCBI taxonomy): Eukaryota > Metazoa > Chordata > Aves > Psittaciformes > Psittacidae > Coracopsis > Coracopsis vasa. The sequence goes on along the minus strand of JANHGB010052019.1, from coordinate 52,337 downwards.
AGGTAATTTAGGAGTAGCTGCTTGTGTCAGTGCTGATGCTTTAACTGCTGTGAAATGGAATGGAAGAATGATTTATTTAATTATAAATATGCCTTTGGAGTTGGCTTCAAGTCCCTGCTCCATGGTGGGTTTGCTGTCTAGTATCAGACATTTCACATAGAATTTCCATAACACTTTCTGTATTGCTCTTTTCTATTTTTTATTAAATGAATCTGCCTCTTGTTTTTGAGAGTTTTGCACAAGTTTTCAGTTTGATATAAGGGCTGTATTACGGGAATGGGTTTTAAGGGAGTTGGTTTTGAGTATTAAGTCAAACTCAAGTACATTGAGGCCTTCCAGTGAGAGAGCTGGTCTCTTAAGCACAGTGTGCTTGGCACAGAGGAAACCAGCTGTGGCAGTGCTTCTTTCTAATTCTTCACACAACCTTTTTGATGTATAACTCTTTCTGTATTGTCCTTCGCTTGAGGATGAAGAAACAAAGCTGCTTTGTGAAGGTGACTGCATGACCATGTAGAGCAGTGGTTTCAGTGTGATGCTGGCTGGCTGAAAGAAGAGGGAAAATCTTCAAGTAATGCTTGCTTGCTGTGATTGGTGGCATTATCAAATTTCCCAGTGCAAATACCTTTGAGAGGAGCAAGCCTTCAGATTTTCTTCTTAGGATCATTTAATGAGTCATTATTTACTTTTGTCACATAGCAATGTAGGACATAATTTCTGGGAAAAAAAATATTAACTCTGCCAAGTTTGTTGCTGAACAGAAGCAGAATACTTCCCATAACAAAGTTTCAGGTCATCATATGTGAAGTTTCCAAATATAACTTTCGTTGTGATTTCTTATTTTCCACTACGTTCCTGAAGGACAGCAGCTCCTTTCAGATAGTCTGCTAAGGAATGAGCTTGAGAGCAGTTTCTGCTTGGAAAAGAGAAATCCATTAACAACACATGAGAACTATTATAAAAAAATAGGATGTAAAGCTGGGAACAGTTCGGTTTGGGTTATGACAGCAGAAATTGTAGGATGGTCAGATGTAGAGTCTTTGGGTAGCCTGTGCATTGCTGCCCTCCTGCTGCAGGGTGGGACAGGGTGCACTTCCAGATTACAGTCCTGGGTTTTAGTTTCGCTACAACCCTTCAAGCCAAGTAGTTTCAAGGGTCTGAGTTTGCTGCTGTCCTGATGGGGTTTGTAGAGTGATGGGGGAAGAAACTTGATTTGTTTTGTTCTAATTTTCTCTGGTCTGTTGTTCCAACAGGGTGGGTTGTGTTTAGGGGGTTAGTTTCTCTTTTTTCAAACTGAGTAACAAAGCTAATGAGCTAAGAAAGTTTATAGAATACTCTCCAGCTTAATAAAAGTGGGGTAGATCATACTGTGTCAAACCAAGCCCTGGAGTGATGGTGTGGCAAATGCTTCTCTTTCATGTTTCAGATGAAGAAGAGACCCGTCTATCTTCCTGTGTGAGAGTAATTTCTAACCTTCATTCAGAAGAGAAAATTGTTTAGAAGGTGTCCTTTGCAAGCCTGCAGTACCAGGGCTGTATGAGAAATAGGCAAAGAAAGAAGTGTTAAGTTTTCTTCAGACTAGCTTGGACAGTTTACCAGTTTACTAGAGAATTAGGAAGAAGTAGGAGTGATTTTTAACACTGTGATGGTATGTGAGGTTTGCTTCTGTATCATACTTGGCCACAAACTTGGTAGGAACAGCACACGTACAAAACAGCTCTTAACTTCTGCACGACTGCAGTGTCAGGATCCGATCTGTTATAAATAGAGGCAACTTCAGCAAAGTGACTGTGATTTATGCTAGTTGGGGAATTGGCCTAAGATGCCAGGTGATAGGAGGAAGTCTCTCTGACTTTTATATTCGCAGCTCTGCATCCATGTTATGGCTGCTTCTTTCTCTTTTCTTCTTCTCTGCTGCTCTTGTACACGTTGTACATTTTTATTTGTCCTTTGGAATTTCAACAAATCAAAACAGAGGTCTTTTGGTTTGTTTGTTTTGTTTTGACCCTGACTCTGTTTTCCTTTTGAATGTCAACTCCATTGGAAATATAAGAAGTTTTGGCTTAACTCCTGGGCTGTGAACTGACAGTAACCTGTTCCTAGGATGTCTTTCTCTTAACCAAAATATGTAATACATACCTTGCAGCACAAGACTACATGAAACTTATAGGAGCTTTCTTAAAAACAGATCCAGGCAAGCAGTAAGCAGTCTTGTATGTGGGTCTTTCCAGTTCTTGGACTGCTTGGTTGCAATCCGTGAGTCACCCCTGGCATCAGCAGTATTAGCAGTTAATACGGGGCTGAACAAAGCCTTACATTAAAAATATGGAATATGAATCACTTTTTACAAAGAGCGAATGCTATAACTTACAAAGAGAAAGGGGAAAAAAGGAACTTTGATTCTTGAAATGCTTAAGGGATGTTTCTCAGCCAAAGACTGAGAAAGTGTTCACAAGTGTCACCATGAAATTTTGACTGTTTGCCCAAATCCCATTATCATTCAGGAAATTTGCGATGAGTACATTTAAGCTCTAATCATGCAAAGCATAGGAAAGTATGTGAGAATACCCACCTTTTATGGCATGGCATTTGTTGGCATTATCGGCTTGGTTGTAGCTGACAAGATTAAAGGATTAGGAGGTAAGCCAGATACCAAACTGCTGCTGCTAAAGTTGCAATCTGCCAGTATATTGATTACAGAGGATTTGGGTTTGGTTTTTTTTTTTAAGCCTTCGGAACAACATCCCGTGTCCTTATTTCTGTATTAGCTGGTAACGGTACATCTTTAATAAAAAGAAGACCTTATTTCATAAGAAATGTGATGTCTCCTGTTGCTGAGATGCAGTCAGTTAGTTTGGCCCATTTCTGTAGCTGTGAACTTGTTTTTTCCTTTTTTTCCTATAAAGTTGGCTGGGAGAGAGAGAGAACCAGACCTTTGTCAGTGTTAGTATGCGTAGGTAAACCCATGCTGAAGTCTGTTGTTATACTGTGGCAAGAGCAAACTTCAGTCCGTCAGAGGATACTGGCCGTACCCGACATTGCCTGCCTGTCATCTGATTTATTTTCTGGAAGACATCCCAGAACAGACCTGTGAGGCTTCTTCTCCAGTTCCTGCTTAACATATTTTTTCACCAAATCAGAATATTTTGTGATGCTTCTACGTAAACAACAGAGGAATTCAGCATTTTCTTAAAAAAAAAAAAAAAAAAAAGTTATATGAATGTAATGAATTGAATATTAAACTCCTGACTTTCCCTTTTGTGTAAGTTACACTCAGTAGGATGCTTTTCCAGAAGGCTCACAATATGGGCTTGCTTTTTTAACAGCACCAAGGTAGGTAGGGAACACTCCTGGTGGATGTGAGGTAATGTGGATTAGTCTGGAGTGGGATGCAGCAAAACGGAAATCCAAGGAAACTGCTCCATCAAGTGTTGAAAGGTAAAACTGGCTCTACAAGACGCTAAAAATACAGGTCTTCCTTGGGCCAGAAGCAAGGCACTCTGCAAGTGTCCCATATAAGTGAAACATACAAAATCCTTACTAACCTTCATAAGGCCAGATTTCACTCTGAGCTGCATTTTAACGGAAAGCCTTCATTTTAATTTTGTATTTACTCCCTTAAATAAATGCACTGCAGTGGCCAGTTAAAAAAGGCTAATCTTTTTCTTCCCCAACAGTTCTAACAAAAGCAAATGTTTTGCATGTATGTAAATAAAATTCAAATGCAGACTTTAAAAGTGAAAATTTGCTTGCTTTCCTTTGAAATTGCATAATCGGAGTTGTAAGGTTTGTGGAGAGAGAAAAGTAAGCAGCCATTTAGTCTTGAATTTTAAGATCGTATTTAATGATTCTGTTAAATGTTGACAGATATAAAGGCTGGTCTACATGTACAGATGCTATTGAAGTAATTTGTAGGTTTAGATATGGCGGGCTGTCTTGTTTTCACCATGGAAATAGGAACTTTCCTGACCTAAACCTATACTTTATTGATTTACTTGTTCATTTAGGATATTTGTGTTGCTCACTGCTTAGAAGAAGTTTAGCATCTATGTGTAGACTTTGATTTTTTCCTCCCCCCACCCAAATGAGCCCATTCTCACATAGCTACTTGAATCCAGTGAAGTAGCTTTTTCCTAAAGTTCTTGGCTTCTAGGGCTTTCTGTGAGAAACTATGACGAAAAGTTTCTGAAACCTCTTAAGAAAATAAAAAAGTTATTGGTTGGAAAAGCCAACTAGGAAATGCATAGGAATAACTTAAAATGACTTGATTTTCATGCAAATGCAGTCCTATGAATAATTCCATTTTTGAAAAAGGAGATAACAGCTCTTTGATGTCAGGTCTTCAAAATGTCAGAGCTGTTTAGATTGAAAAGCCATTGCTGACAGGTTTGGTGGGGGTTTGTTTGGGTTTGGATTTTTTTTTTGTTTTTTTTTAAGCTGAGTAGCAGAAAACAGGTAAATGACTTCTTTGAGTATTTTTTCCTTAAAACCACTTAGCTTTTGCTTGCTTCTTCCCCCTCCCCAGGGTTGCCCCAGACTTCTTTTATCACATCCTGATCAGCATCTTCAGGAACCCAAAAGCTATGTAGAATTGTAGAATAATTTAGGTTGGAAAAGACCTGAAAGATCAAGTCCAAACACAACCATACTGATTCATCATCTCCATTCCCAAATGCTGAATGAAGCTGGGGGAGTGTACAAAAGCTAAAATTTTTCTTGTAAGCCTCAGAAACAGGTGCCTAATATTCATGCTGCTGATCTGCCAGGCAGAGGCTGGAGCTGAGCAGCCCTTTGGCCATATCCAGTAGCTGTTCTTCATCATTGCTTTGGTTTCTGGGGTAATGGCAGCTCAGAGAAATGTACAGCTGGGAAGCAAGTTCTTAATTTTGAATTTAAGTTGGATTATTTAATTTAAAAATTGTGAATTCCTAAGCTTTTTAATTGATTTCAAGGATACAACATGGCACTCATCTTGCCTAACACTAGATACCTACAAATGGTACCTAAGCTAACTTAGTAGAGAGAAAAAGGTGCTTTTGGGGTGCAATTCAGATAGTATGTGTTAGTCACCTTAGATATTGTTAGTCACCTTAGATATTGCTGGGGACCTGATCTGTGCTGCATACAAAGGAGGTGCAGATGTCTTCCTCTGGTGCGTATGTTTATGTTGTAAATGTACAGCTCTGACAAGACACTTCTGGCCACCCCAAGCAAGTTGCTAAGGGGAGTAAGTACAGCTCAGTGTGCTCCCCTCCTCAATCCTGCACCCTGTTTGTAAATAATTATAAACAGTATATTTTATAAATATATTTTTTATGAAAATATTTCCAAATTGCACTTTTCTCATAAATGTGAGTAAAAATTCAGACTGGGTTTGTACAAGAGCAGCCCAACCTGAGCAGCACTATTTGGTTTCTGTCCATTTTTACCAGCACCTAGTGTCTTTCCTGAATTTTGAGTTGGTGAGAGAATTATTAGTATATAGAGAAAAAGTAACAACCAACCCTACCTTATTTCAGCAGAAGATGTGGAGAGTGAGTTACCATCTTGGGACCTATTGCCTCCAGCAAGGTGAGAAAAGTCTATGTTGGACAGGTTCAGGTGCCTCCCTGAGTTGCAGGGTGGTTTTGTGTTGGTGTATTCAGTGAATTTGTCAACATGTCTGAAAACCGGCTTGAAAGAGAGAGTAGTAATTGTTGGGGGACCTGTCAGCAGAGAGTAAAGAAAAGGAGGGTGAGCCAGTGTAGAGCGATACTGGTTTTGTTCCTAAATCCCCCAAACCCCCTCCACTACTGTACAGAGTAACAGGTGTAACCGCAGGCTTTCCCTGTAACCTCCCCCAGCACAAGCTAATTTAGGTTTCTAAGCCTATGGAATGAGCACAACATGATGGAGCCAAAATCTATGGAAAAATATCCATCCTAATATAGGCTGTAAAATAGATACAAACAAAGGCTAAAGTAAAACAGCTTTTATTCACATGAAAAAATAAACCTGTTAGCTCTGATAATCAATTAAAATATGATAGAATCAAGCAATCACAGATGTAGAAGCTTATCTTTCTTAAAGTCATTATGAATCGCATCCTTTCCTAAATCTCTCTATTCCCTCTTATTACTTACATTATAATCCCTGCCCGGGTATCATTTTCATTGCTAAACATACTGTTTGCCAGTCAGTTTATTAAGGTTTGTCTTGACAGTGCCAAAACAAATGCTTTTTTTCAAAGATAAAAGGAAGGCTAATATTAAAATAATAATTTCACCTCTCTGCTAGCAGAGCCTAATTATTGAAGAAATTGGCACATGAAATCTCTGAGGTGATAGGGAATTAGTATGTCAATAGGATCCTGCTTTGAAGTTGACCCACACTGTTCTTGGTGGTGCTGGACATGCCTGGTCTCTTGCAATACAATGTGGGGAAAGAGAACTTTTTTGGGGGGAGAAAGCGGAACAACTAGCAATAAAACTGCTCTTTCTTTACTATTTTTAATAAATAAAAGCTTTCCTAAAAGTACATGGGATACATAGGAGACACAAAAAATAAAAGCAAACAGAAGAATTATAGATTCGAAACTGAGAACAGCAAAGAGGCTTTTAGGGCCCCGGGACAATTAAAGAAATGTGAAACTATTGTTTTTGTGTTGCAGTGGTAGTTTGGTGACATCAAGCGTCCAGCAGTGATGTTAATAAAGTGCTCCTGAGTACTGAGAGTGCATTAGGGTTGAAGAGTTTTATTGGATATAGCGAGAAGTGCTTTAATTACTGCCACACAAGCAAACAATAGCTTGAGACTGTTGCTGGTCAACTTGAAGCCTGGAGGAAGCATGAACCCTTACAGCTTAAAAACCCCACTGATTCATGTGGAAAAACTATTGCAAACAAGAAGTGCAGCTATTAAAACATGTTAAAACAAGCTTGAAAACAGATGAGATGTAAATGAAACATGTTTATTTTTTTCTATGGTTTTGTTAGTGGCTGGAAAATCCAGTGCCAAAGAAAGCTGACAAGGTCATAGCTGTGCCCGTGTTCAGTGACCTGAGCACAGGAAACAGAAGCTGTGAGTAGGAGGGAAGGCCCTTAAGCCCTGCAAAATCAATCAGAAAATTTCAATTTGAAATCCTCAAGTTCCACATGGGCTTGAAATAAACGTGGACATGAAATAAAATCTAAATTACGTGTCATTCGAACATTTACTTTATATATAAGAACATACATATATATATATGCACAAAATCTCATTGCAACAAGAGTGAGGCAAACAACATCCCCTTTTTTTCATGGGTAAGACCAACTAAAAAAGAAATAGAAATGTCTCCAGTTCATGGCAAACGGATGATGTATCACTGTGGTTGGACTTGTATGGACATCAGGAAAAATGGCAGTCTAGTCTCTAGTAGACCAAAAGAATAGGAATAACAGTACTTGAGATAAAGAAATAATTCAAGGTGAGGTGAGGTAGTATGGTTCACGCTTCTTTTTAACGGAGCCTCTTTCTCATCAACCAACCCTAGTCATTCTGTTCAGGGCTGCTCTCAATCCATTTGTTGTCCAGCCTGTATTTGCATTTGGAATTGCCTGATCCAAGTGCAGGACCTTGTACTCAGCTTTTTTGAGCTTCATGAGGTTGCACTGGCCCACCTTTCAAGCTTCTCAAGGTCCCTCTGGCTGGCATCCCTTCCCTCCAGCACATCATTGTTGCAATACAGCTTGGTTTCATCAGCAAACTTGCCATGAGTGCACTCAATCCTACTATCTGTGTCACCACGAAGATGTTAAACAGAGCAGGAACTAATACTGACCCCTGAGGATTGCCACAGTGTTATGCCAAATTATACCAACTGGTAGTCTGGGTATGGAGATATGCATCTCCATATCTCTATAAAGATTTACAGTAGCTCAGAGAAAGGCAAATGTTATGAGTGAAGAGTTAATTATGATTGAGCTTAGTATTTGCATAAATGTAATCGTACTGGTTTTGGTGCCATTTTTTCAAGTTTGTCTCCTAAAAGTAAGCTGTCTGTTAGAGTTCATCAGTGGGCAAGTACCTACCTATTCAGCTGAGGGAAGGACAGTTTAATTTAAAAATAATCCTCCCCTCCCCCCCACTTAAAATGAAAAGTAAGAGTTATCAAAGTAGGAGTTATCATCAGGTTTGAACACTTAGTTTTGCATTATAGAATTTGGAGAAGAATGCATGATCCCTGGGGCACTCATCCCCATGTCCTAAGACTTTTTTCTGCTTTGGAAATGTCATTCAGAGATAGGACACTCTGTGAACTCAGTGTACAGGGCTGACGTTCTTATCTTTTAGAGTCCTCTTTGCATCAGTTATATCAAAGTCTAATTTTTAAAGAAATGACTGGCAGGAAGATTTGTTTTGTTTTCTGATTGTTTCATAATTGTTGCAGAGTTATATTTTTGACTGCTGCTGTTAAATTAAGCCTAGACCAGAGTTCCCCTGATGTATTGGTTAGTTGTTTCCAGCAGTCTTCTTTATAAAATTCCTGTTATATTAAATTCCTGGACTGTGAATGCAACGAGTTCCTATGTCAAAGTTGATGGGACTCCAACCTCTTCTCACTACAGCCTTGCCTCGAGGCAGTAAGTGAGCTATAAATGTTCAGCTACTTCAAGACCAGGATGAAACAGCTGAAACCTTTCATGTAAAAAGATACCTAAAGTTAGTCCACTTCTAGTCACAATTTTTCCTGCCTATGTGAAGACCTGAGCATCTTGGTGTCCCATTCATTTAATGGAGCTATTGCACATTTGGTGATACTGAAAGCTGTTTCCAAGCTGCTTCAATGTGAGTAACTTTAAACCCATAATGCAATAAATCTTTCCTTGAATGTATATAGACCACTATAAAAAGATAAGTGAGCTACTAATTCTTCTCTTGATCTTACTATGTTTAGTTGAATTTCTGGAGCACTTAGAAATCATTTTTTTTAATGTTCTCTTGACTAGAGAAGATGATGTGTGTTAAGATTGATGCAAAGTTTGGGTTACATTTTTAAATGTATTTTGATTTGGATTAAGTGGTACTTTTCTGTGTGCATGTATGTATAAACATACATACGTTCTGTTAAATTTTCTTCTTTTAAATTCATCACTTTGATGTAGAGGGAAGGTTATCTGAATTGATAGCTCAGTTTGAGATGCTCATGGTGGAGTCGGCCTGGTGATGGGCACCACATGCTCAATGCTGAAAATGCTGTTCTGACCCTTTCCTGACATGCACAGTCTGTATGGAAGCATATTTTGACTTTTTAATGTGATATGAAAGCATACGGATATGCTTTTGTGAAATACAACCAACTTACATGTTTTATGTCACTCTGCTTTGAGACAGCTGGAGCAGAAGACAGGCTGTAACTATAAACACCATTAGTCCTTTATATTTTTTATCTCTATGAAGCATAGCAGTCCCTCCTCCTATGCTTTTAGACCCATAAGGACATCAGTCTACCTGCCCTACCTGCACAGCATAGGTGTGTGGATAGGTGCCAGGTAAACTGAGACAGTGGCAACTAAACTTCGGTACTTTAAAGGTTGTGTTAGTATTTCTTTGCTGAGCAAATATTAACTAAAAATGAATGTTAAATACTGCTTAAGCCATAAGATTTTTATTAAAAAGTCATAAGAGATCCTTCAGGCTATTTAAAAATAGGCAAGAAGAAAGTAAGACCTAGTTGCTGTCCGTAAGAGATGCTTTGGATCTAAAATTGTTTCATGAAGCTCTGAGAAAATTCTGTGGGCTTTACTGGGCAGGCGATCAAGCTGGTGCTGTCTGGTCCTAACAGGAGTTTAACCTCTAGTAATTAATCTCTGTTGACTGAAGATGAATTTCAGTGTCTAGTAAGAGTGGTGTGATGGAGGTTTTTTGCCTTTTAAAATGCGTAACATGAGCTGACATGTGATTGTAACAGGAGCATCTCCAGGGCAGCAAGGACCTTGGGAGACTGATTGCAGATGCTGGGATGTCCCTGAGCATCAGGGCACACCAGGGAGATGGGGACAGGGACCATGTCATGGGCAGGGGGATCACCAGAGGGATGCTTGCAGCATGACTGGAACAGTTTCCTGGCCTTTCGTCACATCAGCAGTGAAGGCTGTTGCCTTACTTGGGCCATCATCCCCAACACCAGCATTGAATAGCATGTGCAGTGACATTGCTGGTGACCAGAGGGAGGGTACTGAAACCCTCCCAGCTGGTTTTTGAGAGCTGCTGGGAGAACACAGGATAGAGGCAGGTGTTCAACAGGAGTGCACTGTATCTGGATGAGTCCCTTGACACAACAGCTACTTAAAGCACGCCCCAAACTCTCCCTAAGGAAGGGGCAGGCTTGTCCAAGAGCAGCATCTTGAAAGCCTTTTCCAGTCATTACTGCTGTCCCCTGTGCTGCAAGCTGCCTGCAACGAGCATGTCGACATCTCTGCGACGCGCTCAGATTTCAAAGGCGGTTCTCCCAGCCAGCTGCATCTGAAGAAATTGAGCAATTTTTTTAATTTATTTTTTTTTTTCTGAAGGGACCATGCCAAGTCTTTTGAAATGAAAGCTGGGGCAGGACTAGCGGAGATTAATGTAGGAAAAATGCTGCTGGCTTGATAAGCCACAGATGTCTCTGAGATTTGCTGAGGCTGTTGACAGCTTGCGATGGGTTCCAGCTTGCAAGGTCCCCCTGCCTCAGGACCAATGCACTGGTGGTGTGGGGCAGGGTTTGGCCCAGCATGGTTATTGGATGAAGGGTTTGAGGAGACCTGGAAGAAAAACTGATGGGAGCTTTAGACGTGTTCTGGGTGCAGATTGCTGCTGCAGGGTTTTCTCATGTGCTGTGCCTATTGATGCAAAAGGAGTGACATTTAAAACAAATGATGTCACTGCTGCCAACTGTGTTATAAAAACAGTAACAGAAAGACATAAGCTGGTGAAATTCCATGAAAACGTAAGATGGTTGTGGATACTCAACCTGTTGCACTGATCCTGGGGGATTGAAAAGGTGACTTTAGTGGAATCATTCCTAGGGGGTAGATAGGAGCTATGCTTCTGTTTATGTACATAATTAAAACTACATAACTTTTTTTAGAGAGGACTGTCATTGAGTACTGCCAGGTAGCAACACTAACAATTTGACAACATTGTCTCATCAAAAACTGTTACAGGAGCTGTGCAGAGTGTGACAGGAGGTACCCCTGCAGCATGCTAGGAAATGGGATGGTCCGGATGTTTTGCTTTTAGAAACTTGCAGATAATTGCTTAATATCATAAAAAAAAGGTCAAAATTCATAATTTCTTGACCTTGTCCACACATATAGCATACATCCTTTGTGAGATGCTGCCAGCTAGACTATTTTTGAATCGTGCTCTGTTGTCTTCATGGTATCAAGGCCAAATACTTCACTGACTTGTGGCACTAATACACACATGAAATTATCCCTTGCACACTGTCAGTGACTTTTCATGCAGAAATCCTCTGGGAGTCTCATCGTCTGCTTGGATTAAGGTTCTTCTGAAGCTGCATTCCTTCATGCCCTGATATTGTATGTTCAGATCTATTTTAAGTCAAAAAACAAAACAAAACAATCTGTTAATTTTAATTCTGAAGTGATGCCTTTTTCTTCACCTTAAAATACCCTTGCATATGTGATGTTTATATGCGACTTCTTGGTACCCACAGTTCCCACATCTGGGTAACACACTGGAATTGGTACAACCTCAAGGTCCAACAAATGGGGAAAATTGCTTTACCAAATATTTTGAAAATACTTTGGATCAAAATAGCCTTTTCTTTTCTTTCACCTCAAAATAGCAGCAAAGTTTTATGTAGACTTGTGATAAACACTAGGCAAGAAAGTATATTCACAGTAACTTGAAATAGCTGTAGTGATTTAAATGTAATTTTTTCTATAATATATAATGTGTTTGTAAATAAATTATCAAATATTTAAGCCTTTCTTGTCATCTTTGTAATGCCATCATTTTTCCTTAGTGGCAGCCTTTGTTGCATACCCTGGTTGGTACAGTTTGCCTTGTGTGTAGTCAACATCTCATGGTACAGCTCAAAGGCAGCTGGTATTTTGCATTTTCATTGGGACAACCTGTACATTGATAACACACACACGTTTGATAAAGACAGCTGAGAAACAATTTCCATAAATCATGGGAAAACTTTTATTCCCTGTACCCTCAAAAGTAGTTATAATATGATGGGAATTTCAAAGGAAGATTGTATAAAACTTTTCAACAACATGACTTTGGTTACCCCAAATGTATGGATATTTGAAGAAGAAAATTGTTTTATTTCAATTTTTCTATAAAATATAGAGGTTCCAATGTTGGCTTTTTTTTTTTTTTTTGAGAAGGTGAGTAGAATTGAGACTGGCTATGTTATGAATTGTATTATATATAAAATTAGCTTGTTCTTGTAGATATGTACAATATTCTGTGTTCACAACTACGGGGTGCAGAGGGCAGGAATAAAAGTGTTATAGATCTTGCTCATCTGATTATTTTTGCTTCTAAGCACCCAAGAGGCTGGCATAGCAATTGTAAAGTAGATACCCGATGCTATCGAGTACCATTGTGGCATTAGCAAAGGAAATCCTAGTATCTGCATTTGCAAAAGGCTCAGGTGAGCCCCAGAGGAGTTCTTTTTTTTGTCAGGTCTCTTCTCTGTGGCTTGTCCGTGCAAAGAAATATTTTATTCTTGTAGGGTTTGTGGCTCCTGGAGGGTTCTCTGTAGATGTTACTACCTAAAATCCTGTATCCTTGGGTGGCATTTAGACCTTCGGTATGCAGGGTGCTATTTTTCCTTACCCAGAGGAATAAATTATCATTTCATCAGCTGTAGACTGGTGTGTGCCTCTGCATGGAAATCCAACACTGTAGTGTAAATTCAACTGCAGGAGACAGGCAACAAGGTAAAAACATCCCCCCATTTGGGATGGGAACATGCCTCCCTGTCTCCAGACCAGGTTTCTTTTAGGTAGCTCATCTGTTGTGCCAACCCCAGCTGCAGTAGGGATGATTTCAGCATTGTTTGTAGCTTTCTTATGCAAGTCTGTAGGGTAAGACATAAGGTCAGTTTAATGTGGTTCTAAGAAAGAGTTTTGAGTAACTTATGTATTTGCTGAGTTTTTGACAGACTGCTGCACTGTAGCTGAACTATGACTTCTGAGTAGTTCTTAATGCCTTAAATTTTCTGTTCATGCTCTTACTGGTTATGTTATTTAAATCCATTATTTGTTGGGTGGAATGGGTCTATGATCTGTAAATGTCTTAAAGTGCAGGTATCTGAATAAAACCGCTCTTGAAAATTTGTGGAAATGAACATACAAAACTTGCCACGTAAAATGTCAGCAATGGCAGCGCAACATAAAACCCCTGCAGGATTTCTTTTTTTTAAGAATAAGGAAAAAGTGTAATTCATGCCTAGATAATTAGTAGTGTTTTAGCACTGAAATGTACACCACTTGGAGGACTGTCACCAAAGCCTTTCACACCTGCACAGCGTATGAAATTCCAAGCAATTAAAACAGTATTTGCTTCTGAAAAGTGGTCTATTGTGCCTTAGCAAAAAGCATATTGCAGGAGTGAAAGCAAATGGGATAAAGCAGAAGGTGTGATAAATAGAAAATGTACTGTCAAAGACATTCTGACACATCTTTTCATTGCTGAAATTAAATATGGAATGACTTTGTGAGCAAGTGTCACTTGCAAAGATGAATTTATTGTAGTAGTCCTTGTGAAAGGTTTTTGCTTTTCAAGAAACAAGGGCTTGTGTGATTTTGCTTCTTTTTTAAAATTTAAACAAAAAAAAAGGCACAATGTCATTTGGTCTTTCCTTTTACACGTGCGTAGTCCTTGAGTGTCATTAGGTCTTTAGTTGTTAAACATAAAACAAAAAATGTACCTTGGCAAAGTGAATACCTAAAAGGGATCTTTTAGCTTACAGCTCCACATGTAATTCCTGAGTGCTTGTGGAGGTATATTAAAATTATTTCTTTAGAAGAAAAAAGGAGATTAAAAAAAGGGGGGGGGGGATTTGATTTTCATTAGTTTGTGGTTTCATGGTCAACTTTGAGACCTCACTTGGAGTATTGCGCACAATTCTGGTGTCCTCAACATAAAAAAGACATGGAACTGTTGGAACAAGTCCAGAGGAGGGCCATAAGAATGATCAGAGGAGTGGAGCACCTCCGTATGAAGACAGGGTGAGAAAGTTGGGGCTATTCAGCCTGGAGAAGAGAAGGCTGCGTGGAGACCTCATAGCAGCCTTCCAGTATCTGAAG
>JANHGB010052019.1:0-37946 GCA_026283785.1 Coracopsis vasa | reverse complement strand
AGCCTGGAGAAGAGAAGGCTGCGTGGAGACCTCATAGCAGCCTTCCAGTATCTGAAGGGGGCCTACAAGGATGCTGGGGAGGGACTCTTCATTAGGGATTGTAGTGATAGGAAAAGGGGTAATGGGTTAAAACTTAAACAGGGAAAGTTTAGATTGGATATAAGGAAGAAGCTCTCTACTGTGAGGGTGGTGAGGCACTGGAATGGGTTGCCCAGGGAAGCTGTGAATGCTTCATCCCTGGTGGTGTTCAAGGCCAGGCTGTACAGAGCCTTGGGTGAAATGGTTTAGTGTGAGGTGTTGCTGCCCATGGCAGGGGGGGTGGAACTAGGTGATCTTAAGGTCCCTTCCAACCCTAACTATTCTATGATTCTATGATCTTTGTGTAGAAAGGGTGAAAAAGCATTTAAGAAAATAAAAGCCGAAATCCTTTGCATCCCTGGTACAAAGCAGGAAGAGATGCCTGAGCTCCATAAGCACTTGGTGCCATCCCTTTCTCAGTTCCCTATTTTTGGAAGCCTCTGTAGAAGGTCATTGGGAAACATAACCCACAGATCCTAAGGCAAAAGGAGCCTGGATTATCATTCATGTGAAACTAAAGATGGAGTGCTAGCAGAGAACAAATAGTTACTCCTTTAATATTTCCTAAATGAATGCAAGTGGCTTAAATTTCAGTTCTTCAAAATTAGTAGCTGAATTAAAAGAAAATGTTTAGCTCTTAATTTTTGTTTTTTTCCTCTTGGTCCATTATTCATTATTTTGATCTAATGTTTGAAATCTAATCACTGCTCCTGAGGAAAGTATTTCAGGAAGCTATCCAGACAAAGTATTTTAATATAAATATTAAGAGAACAGCTATTTGCCAATTTGATAAGAATAAATTGTGCATTGTACATTCATAATCACATGCTTTATTCAGTTTAAACTTGCAATTGCTGCACTCATAATAGGAAGTGATAAGCATCTACATTTACACTTTGTGTTTTATTAGAAATAATAATTGAAAAACACACAGCAGATTGCAAAAATATTCATTTCTCTGATAGTTGTCTTATATTGAGGCTTCTTGGTTCCAGTCTCTGTGGTCAGATAGGGATGCACTGGACATAGAAGGGTACTTCCCCTATCTGTGAGCTGTGCTGGCTTTTCTCCTGAAAAAAACCCAAACCCAAATCAAAACACACAAAAACCCAACAACAGCAACAACAAAAAAGGTGGGAACTGGGATATAGAAGAGTGTTGGGGTGAGATAAATGGAGGACCTGACTCAGAGTTTTGGTCCCAGTATGCCTGTGTCCATCCCTCTCTAGCTCCAGTTCCCCAGCAAGCATGGTTACATGAGTACAACAGTACTGGGGAAGTGTTTTGCCTGTGGTGCAGTTGGGGTCTGCAGCTTTGTCTCTCTCATGCCGATTGACGGTTGTGACTGTCTTGATGAAATCTCAGTACAAGACTTTACCAAGGAAAGCTGAATTTGTGTTGTCTGTTAAAAATATTTTTAATTTTAACTAAAATAATAAAATTCTGAAGTATATTTAGAAGCTGCATTTAAAATTCTAGTCCTTTAGAAGGAGAGAAAGTGACAATTTCACCATTTGATGAATGCCATAAATTGATTTACAGCTTCTTTTGACACTCAGTCATGCAGCAGATGCAAAGGAGCAGCTGGTAATGCAACCAGTAAAAGTTAAAATAAAGAGGAGGAAATGCTATATAACAGAAGCAGAGGGATATTATTAGCTCCTGCACTCTGGTAGAGAAGAGCCATGGGATGAAAGAAGCTCTTTAGGAGGCCAGGGCAATTTCCCTGTGGCACCCATACCCATCACAGGACTGGGGTTTCCCAGCAGGAGCTGGTCTGGACCAGGCTGTGCCACCAGAGAGATGAAGGGCGATAGATACAGAGAGGTGGCTGGGTGATTGCAGAGTCAAATCCAACACTTGCAGTGGTTTTGGTAAAAGGGATTTCTTCAGTGTAATTAATTGCTGGATAAGAGATTAAAATGTCATGAGTTGAGGCAGCTTGGGGAATTAAAACTGAACTTTTTCCTGTGTGTTGCACTATCAAATTGGGCAAGACCAGGGTGACCCTTCATCTGAAGGCAGGTGGTAAAGTACATTGATGATTGCACCTGGATTGCAATGCTCAGAGGATGCCATGTCAGTAACACATGGAAAATCGGAGCTCCTTTTCCTGTGCTGTACAGCCCTCTCTCATGGAACACGTAGGGCAGTCCCTCTCCTAACCTTACCAAGCTCACCCTTAGAGCCTAGAGATTTGCTCACGCATCTTTCAATGAGGAACTGCTCCAGACATTGATTGCCTGACAGGGCAACCTCCTCCTCCTAGCTCCTCAACTGCTCACCTCCTAAGAGGAGCCATCGACTGCCCGAGCTCAGTAGGCTGGCAAAGTCTGAGATGCTGTAATGTGTACAAATTCCAATGTCTGCAGGGAGTGAAAAAGCAAGAAAAACTAACATTGGTAATACTCAATTTTTAAAAACAAAACAAAAAAATCCCAAACAAAACAAACTCCCCACAACCTCCAATCCTAAATTTCTTAAAACATAAAGCTCGTCACATAGGAAACTACAGAGGAAGCATTTGGAAGGCAAAGAAAGAAGAATTCAAACCCTGGAAAAGGTACATGCGATACCAAATGAGGCCAGGTATGGCTCAGAATTATTTTTTGTGACCCTTCTCAAATGCAACATATTCCTAATAAAATTCCTTTTGCTTAAATACTGCGTTGAACCATACACAATACATTGAAGGAGATACTGTTGACACTTGCACAGTGGCATGAACACTTCCCTGTGTCTGCTAAGGACTCCTCTTGTGATACTGTAAGATCGCGTTCACTGTTTTTGTAAGTGCATCATGTTGATGCTGATAGTTATTGCAGGACCAGCTCAGGCACACAACTGCTTCTCAGTCCTTTGCAGCTTTTAATGAGCTATTGCATTGTAACAATAAACCCTTGAAATTAGTCTTCAGCATTTAACATTCTGTTATACACAATGGAAAGGCCACCATCACTTGCATTTTCTTCTTAGGTTTAGCTGGTTCCTGGTATACAGCAGCCTCCAGGTGCGTTTCTGCTGGCAATGCTTTTCAACTTAAGTCATTGAAAGATTTTGTATTTTTGTCTCAAGATAGTAAATGAAAATACACAAAGTTCTGTCCTATAGCTATTCCTAACAATTTCTTCTAGTCATTTTTCTCCAACCTGATACTTCACTTCTCCAAACCATTAATTTCCATTTTGTCTTGGCTCAACTTCTCATGCAATTCATAGTTTCTCTGCTAATCTTTAATCTTCTTTTGAGTAATGTTTCTCTTGTGTCAGCATGTCAAATGGTTTATTAATGTCCAAACATGAGAGCTCTTACATCAGCTTTCTTTGAGAAAAGTTTTCTGTGGAGAAAAAAGTCACTTAGTTGGTACACACAATACTTGGTAGGTTGGTCTCTGTCATACAGTTGCTTTCCCCTTTGTCTCATCAAGCTTCTCTTTTCTTTCCTTCAAGATTTCTTCAAAAGAACTAAATACTTTAATCTATTTCTCTGCAGTAATTTCTCTGAGCTCAGTTTTTAAATAGCAGCACTCTATGGCACTGAATTCTTTTTGATCAGCTGGAAGCATCTGTGACCAGGAAAACTTATAAATACTTAATGTAGCTGCTTCTGCCTGCCTTTCACTTCTGTGTCCACTTCTTGAGTTTTGCTTCCATCTTAGTTATGCTCACCTCATATCCTGATCCACCTTGAAAACTGAGGTCAAGTTCTCATTTAAAGCTCTGTCTAGATCATCCTCAATCTCTCTGTCCTACCTGTATTGTAAAACACCTTTTTATTTTTCTCTTTTTGTTCTCTTATTTGTACCCAACCTTATTGCTGTTTGTTCTGAAATGCAAATCTTTAAATTTGCAAAGCAGATTTTTTCAAATTATATTAAAAAAATAATCTTTTTTATGGCGTTATATTTTTTATACATCCAAAACTTGTTTCTAAATCCACTTTGCACTTTCTAAAATCAAGTGTGCATTTGTACAATCTTAGAAAGTGAGGTTTGTTTTATTTATTAAAAAATAGAGCTAAAAAAGAGAAGTAACAGGTCCAAAAGTGCAGACTGAAAATTAGTTTGTCCTTAGCAAGTGAGATGGTTTTGGCAGCAATTGCACTAAATAGGGATTTTCAATCTTGGCTGCTAACATGAGATTCCTTGTTTAGGATCACATTGCTTGTAGATTACAGAATTGGCCACAGAATAGACACACTACTCAAATGACAGATTTGTCCAACCTGTGCTGTGTTACAGGAAACGGGGCTATGTTTTGTAAACCAGAGCTAATATTTTCCATCTGTAACCAAGTACAAGACTGATGAAGGACATAAAGAATATTCTGCAGTGGAGAAGGTCTGGAAGAAGAAATCCCTACTCTTTAAAATAATTAAAAATAAAAACCCCAAAGCACCAAACTGCATTTAATTTTATTTTATTTCTCTCATTATAATTTGTAGTGTCCTGAAAATGGATGCTATTTTTGTTACAGAAAAATGTACCTTAAACAGCTCAAAACAGCTACGAGCAAACTGATTCTCCAGAGACCTTTGTAACTATTTTGCAGTGTAAGACAAAACATTTCAATTTAGTAGATGATTTTGTAACATCAACATATGCATTGCATATGTTGTTTGGCAAAATGTCAAAGATGGGTCAGTTATGATGTGCTTTCTTCCTATAAGATTTAACAGGCTTTGCCAAAATTGATGTATTTTCAAGTATACCCAAACTTATGCATGTTATGAGAAAACCAAGACTCCTGCTTTACCCCAGCAATCCCCATTGAACGTGATGGACCTAGAAATACAGTGCTAGACACTGGCCATAAAGAGCTTCCTCTTTCTCACATGAAGAATGAGCAGTGGTAAATATTTCATGTGTGTCTAGTTCCACAGATACCTTAGTACTTGGGGACAGTCAACTTTCAGTAACAAATATCTAGCTTATTGTAGTGCTAAAGTGTACCCCTGAAGCACTGCTTCCCATTTGGGGAAGAGGTAGATGGACTTTCCTAAACCACTGAAGAGATACATTGGAGCTGCTTCTCTTTGATAGTGGACAGAAATAACAATGTATCTCTTCCTAAAATAGAGATATGCAGTAGGCTGGGTGAATCCTGCCCTCAACTGGCCCCTTTTTAGCCTAACTGTAAAGGGAAATCTGCAGGTGTTTGCACTGTATGTCCCTGATCCTCACAGTTGCTGTGAGCATTGTGCAGTCTGTAAGCATCACATGTGAATACCCATCCCAAAGGAAGAGGCCCTTATTATGGAGTGAGAGCTGAGCTGTGGGTAAGAAGAGGGACCTGCTCCTCGGTGCTCCCAACTTTTATCTCATGGTGCCCTAATGCCCTGGGTCCCTGTACAGTGTGTTGCAGAGTCCATAAATGGATCAATGGCAGGTGAGCTTGTGTCTTTGGATAGCTGTTGGGTTGTGGGCCATTCCTTGTTACCCTCAAATGAAAAGTGGATGGTGCTAATTTGAGATGTTTTTCTGATTTGTCCTTGCTAGAGGAGAACTCGCTTGGGAGATGATGTTGTGTTTTCAGAACTGGTTTGGAGGAAAGGGGAGGCTCTGGCTGGGATGGCAGCAGGGTAATCCTCTGCCTTGCTGAACTCATCACATATGGACCAATTGTGTATGGACAGGAGTTCACATTTACAAGACTGGAACTTTGTTTTAGAAGACGGGGCCAGAAGTGCCAGTGCAAAAGTGAGAGCTGTGTGAAACTGAGAGCTGTGAGGATGAAAAAAATGTCATAATGACCCTGAATGGATGATAGCAGAGTGCGAGAGCGGAGATGTTTTCCAGCCTGGGACTTCGAGGTGGCTGAGCCAGTGCCTCCAGCAAATGATGCTGGGTTTGTGCAGAACAAATGGCCACAGAAGTTTCACACTTGTGGAGGGAATCTAAAAGAGCAGAATTTGGCTCAAAGTATTTCCCTAAGGTTGTGTTGCCTTCAGCAGTCATGGGGCTGTTTCAACCACAGTGTGAAAAATGCTGTATGTAAAAAGTAAATAATTCTCTGCCCAGTTATATTCTATAGCACAAAGTGGCTAATCACTTTTTTCATTAAGATTGTCACTCCTGTAAACCATTGCACACACTTCCTCCCTAATTTCCATCTGCACAAAGTAGCACATGGATAATCAAGGACCATGGTGGAGGTGTATAAATATTTTGAAGTGCCTCTAGAAAGCAGGTTTTATGTATACAGATTAGCAAATCATTGGTGGGAAACACAACTTGGTTATGTATTTCAAGAGAAATAAAGCACCAGAGGTGACTTTCTTTTACCAGATAACGTACCCTGCTGTAAAATTTTAGTTAGTAATTGTGTATTTCTAACAGAGACAGATAAGTAACTCCTCGTCGCTTGTAAAACACTGATACTTTAAAGTAAAGCTCAGTATCAAACACAATGGTTTCTCATATGGCATAACAAACTTTTCCAGGAGGAAGCAGCTTGTAGTGATGTTGCAGCCCCAGCCTTCAGTAGATTACAGAAGAGAAATACTGGTACCCTCTCACACAATAACAGATTTAGGGGCTGCTACTTAAAAAACCCTGTCATCCTACCCTAGGTAGCCTGTGTCTATTAAAATAGTGATGGAAAAAAAATAGACACTGTGATTAATAGGGGGTTCACTGGGGGAATGGGTACCTGCTTAAGGTGGCTGCTGTGCTGAACTGTGAGTCTGTGCTAGTCCTATCATAAGCTAAGACTTTGAGCAATTGTCTGGGACGTATTGTGAGGTTTTTCACTATAATTCAAGTGAATCCTAATTTAAATTAGTCAAAAAGAGAAGGCTTGAGGTGTTTAGCAATAAGGTGGGGTGTTGCTTTTTTTTTTTCTGTATTTTCATTAGCTGAAAGTGAGAAGTTTTTTCCAAAGTAAGTCCTGAAGTTGCTTTACATTGGGGTTTAGGATAAGAGTTCTCTTTCAGCCAAAAAATAGGTGTTCTTCTGTATTTGATGATACCAATTCTTCTGGAGTGAACACTGGTATTGTTTTAATGTAATACCTTTTTCACCTTATGAAGCAATAATCATTGATGCTTGATACTGGTTTTGTTAAGGTTAAGTCTAGAGTTCAAGTTTTGCTTAGGTCTGATTTGAGAAACAGAGAAACAGTTCACATTCCTGGTTGTCTGCTGGTTGTGGGTTTATGACTAGAATTGGAGCCAGCTATATGGCTGTCAGCACAGAGATTCAAGTACACATTTATTGTGGGAACATAGTCCTGCTTTGGTCGGATGAGAGCTGGCACTTGCTGAAGGAACTTGCTACTCTTTCTAGCAGGGTTAAGTTTTAGTTTTTCTAAATTGAACTAAGCACTTCTGTAGTATTAAGGCAGTGGATAGTGCTGAGATGGAGATTCCAGCTAAGGAAAGCCAAAGCTGTTGGCTCAGTTCTTAGATCCTTGTACTGCTGTTAAATTTGAATGAGGAAAAGGAGAATGTTTGATCATGTCTAGCATTGGTCAGGGGTACACTGCCCTGCTAAATAGACCCAGCCTTTCAGCTAGCACTACCAGGACCCCAGCTGGTCCCTGTAACTGGTTTGCTAGTGTTGATTCAAGAATGACTTTCCAAAGGCTACATCTAGTGACAGCTAAGGATGGAAGTTAGCAGTGGGATTACAGACTTGCTTCTGCTCTTTGCCCTGCTTTTCAGGTTTAGATTGGAGGCTGGGTCTGATTGTGTGGTTGTCTAGTGGCTCATCCTGTGGCAGTGCTTGCAGGTGGGATTACAGTCGATTAAATAAAATATGGGACCAGAAGGAATTAACACGTTGTTTGTTCAGTTCTTCCCATTGTTCATTCTTCCCATTTGTTGTGGCAAATTTACTTTTCAGGCTCTGTTCAACTCACTTGGAATCTCCTTTCCTGGGTGATACATGAATCTCTGAGCACAGCTCTGACCCTTTACATTTCATTTCAATGGTAAGTTGTTATTTATAGCAAGGAGTTTGACAGAGGCTGTGGAATTATTGGCTGTATGTTTTATAAGCCAAGCCAAACAAGGAACAAAAATAATTCTGATTCAAATTCCTCTAAGCCCAAGCTCTGCTGCTATTCATGGGATCCACAAAAATCCGCATTTAAAGCCTTTCAGTTTTGTTCGGCTCTTCTGTTATCTTGCAGAACTTGGACCTTTAGCCTAATTAAACTCTGGAAGGAGAAGGATTTGGTGTGGCTGAAAATTTTATAGCAGACATGGAAGAAGATGGTGCACAAACTGCTAAATTGCTGCCATGCAAGGGAACTTGACAATCTTAAGGTCCTTTCCAACCCTAACTATTCTATGATTCTATGACATGGATAGGAGGAATATATAGAGCAAAGGGGGATTGTGGCATTACTGTTTGGGAAAAGCTGTTGCGTTTTGCAGAGCATTTCTCCAGGACAGGGAATGACCTGGGATGCCCTGGAGACATACCTGGGCACCAAGTCGGAGTCATGTGCAAACACATGGTGAGGGACTGATTTGCACTTGGCCCTGACCATTCACTTTTCCATTTGCACAGCATGTAGGTTGGTCACTGTGCAGGCAAGTTAAGAGGCTGCCATCTTCCTGTGGCATGACAGCAAGTTCCTGGGGTGATTAAAGTCATGGAGAGGGCAGTAAGAAAAGCCACAGCTAAATGGGATTTGGAAAACACTAGGAAAGAATGGGGAAAACAGTTGTAATGTTTGTAAGTATTACCTGCATCAAACTGTATGTATCTTTGTGTTGTAAAAAGCTGTGGCAGTGCTCTGCAAAGAATCAGGCCTGCAGTGAAATGGGAGCAGATAGAAACTGGAAGAGAGCATGCTATATACTAGCAAGGCTTTACCCTCCCAAACATTTACGTGGGCCAGCCTGTGTTGATCACCTGCTTGCTGCTGAGTATTTTCCCTTTCTTACTTGGACTTTAGTGGAGCAGCAGTCCAACAAAGGACTGGATTTTTTTTTCCTCCTCTGTCTGCTAATACCCTGTTAGGTAGTTGAGTTACACGTCCTGGCAAGCAGCTCTGAAGCATGTCCCTGAGCTTCTAGGACACCTATTGACGGTCGCTGTGTTGTGTGTCCAGCACTCCCAGCGATCCTGTGAGACCAGAAATCAGCGTTTTGGTGTGGCTAAAAGGTGAGAAAAATCAGTATTTAGTTCCTCTCTTCATAAACGCCAAACTTGCTCAGCACTGCAGGTTATGGTGGACTATGTTCAGCTCTGTGGTAAGCCTGGGCTTTCCAAGTCCATCCCCTATCCTCCATTTGCTGTGTGGTTAGACAGGCTGGGCTGCATGTGTTGAACCAGAAGGTCCTGGAGGCCATTCCTGCCAGTGTCCCTGCAGTGCACATCATCCACACTTTCCTCACCACAGAGCACACTCCCAGAGCCTGATATTTCATATTGCCACACTGCCATGACTCTCCATGACAAGGAGAAAATTTCAGGCACTCGCCTCACTGGGTTGCAAACCTTTATGAATACCGCAACTAATAGCCTGGGTAAGTGGAAGATTAATTTCTATACCACCTGGCAGCAAGCTGTGGATTAGGCTGCTGTCCCTTGTGTGGGCTTAATGTTGGAGGAACGGGGCACCCGAGCACCCAGACAATCAGCCTCTTGTTTAAACAATGAGCTTCTCGGTCTTGTTAGCCAACGCTCTTAAATTTTCATTTTATTCTGGTATGCAGGCGTGTGTGATGTGGAGAATTGCTTCAGCACAGAAAGACTGCAAACCTGTTCAATTAAAGGAAATGCTCAGATCCAGCTGTTGGCATCCCATGAATGCCAGTGCTCCTCGTGGAGTAAATAAGACTGACACACTCCACCCTTGGAACAGATATGATGATTTGTGCCTTAATTCTTCTGAAAAGGAGCCTTTGTTGGGGAAGGATGGTTGTGGAAAAAGGGAGGAATGCAAAGCTTGGTGCAGAAAATGACCAGTGAGACAACGTCTTCTGCAGATAACAGTGAGGTCTCTATAGCATGAGCCTAGTAACAAGGCGCCGTACGACGCACGTACAGTACAAGCTCCTGTTACAGCTATGGAATTGTCTTGTAAATTTAGAGTGCTTTCCTCTCGTGAAAAAAACATGTGTCACGGAGTAACTTACCCTATACTTTCACTTCTAAAGAACAGGCTAACAGGCATAGCAGTGGTGTGCATGCACCCACCCTGTGTGCTGGACCCTGCTCACATTTGTGTCTGGTTTTTCAGTTGCCTTGGTTTTGGGTGACATGCTGCTGCACTCAGTCTTAGGTGATGGGATTGTCTGTGCCGTATTGGATGGTGAGGTGGTTATGCCAGATGTCTTTGTTTCGGTCAGGAAAAAAGTGTGTATATAAAAGACTGTTTCTCTCTTTCACATACATTTTGTATATCTACACATATCAATATATACTGTACATTAGTGAGAAAAATATAATATTTTGTATATTTATATAAAGGGTCGTAGCAGTTTTAGTAGGTATTGAATACACTTCCAACTACAACTGCACGGCAGCTGACCTCATGCTTGTGTCTCAGGCAAGAGCTGGGTATCTGAAACTGGATCAGGAGAAGGAAGACATAGGGCTGGGACAAACTACAGGAAGAAATGCTGGGCCACTGAGCTGGCTGCAGCTGGGTAGCATGACCCCTCACCCATGGCCCTGGAGGCAGTGGAGCCTGGCACCCCGAATCCTCACCCTGGAGAAGGGGCTGGAACCCTCTTGTCTGCAACCAAGAGCCATTGTGTCTCTGGGAATGCAGCTTTCCCCATTCCTGAGGGCTCTTCCCCAAAGTCTGGGTTTTTTTTTTCCTGTTTAAAATCTGTGACATGGGGACTTTGCACTGCCACCAGCAGTGGTTTCAGCTGCAGAGACCGAAACAGGTCTCTGGCTGGCTGTTGGTGGGAGGGTACCTGCTGCTGGCCCTTAGCTTGAGCACTTCTGCCATTTGTCACACAGGCTGAAACGGGAAAAGTTGCGTTTTATCTTACTAGCTGGGCCTGTGCAGTGCACAAGAATGCAGCCCATGGTGGAACGGGGTAACCATGTGCTTGGCTGTTAATGGCCACTCCAAGCGGTTTAGTCAAACATAGCCCTATGTCATCCGTTTACCTATGTATTTACATGTAAATAAATATATGTGTGTCTGTACATTATATATATATTTGTAGCATTTATGTACATGCATATATTGAAAGAAAAAAAAGGTCTTTCGTTCTTGCTAGGTTGGGAAAGTGCTTTGAACTGGTGCAGAAGATGTAGCTGCCAGTGGCTCCAAGCTTTACAGCTTTTCTAATGTGTGTTGCTTGTTTCAGGCAGCAGCTGAGCTCATAGCCTCTGTTCACATTTTGATGAAGAAATCCCCTCTGCACATGAGCAGTAGCCCAAATCAGCCTTCTCTGATGGATGGTGAAATACTAGAAGACCTTTGAAGGAAACTTAGCATGTGGTTTGTCTTGCTGTTTAACTGAGGTACAAGTAGCACCCTTTGTCCCTGCTTCATGTATTTATTATTGTGCCTATTTATTATTATTGTATTTAAAATACACATTACTACTAACAAATTGAAACAGCTGCTTTGTAAATTAACAAACAAACCTTCTAACATTTAGCATGATACAATATGTATATGTTTGGGGTTTTTTTTCAGCTAAGTTAAAATAGCAGAAAGGGAGAAGACTTGTGATCCAGTTGCTGAGGTGGCGTAAATCAGAGCCGGGGCACTAAGGTGAGCAGGCTGAAAACAAGTGATGTTCCACTGTGTTTGAAGCAACTGTTACCACATCAGAACACAGGGTAAATAGCCAAAGCATCCACACAGCTCCAGAGCCAAAGTCCCGTTTCTGGGTGGATTGTTATAGATGTTTTCCAGACTTCAGCCCCAGCAGACTGACACTAGCCTTAGCCCAAGTGGTACACAGCCAGAGTGTTGCAGTGAGGGAACGTCCCTAACTCTTAACCTCGCTTTCGATTTATGGTTTTCCAGACGTGCTGCCGTAAGGCTGAAGAGCAGAAGGCTTGGCCCCAGGGGCACCACTTGGGGCATGTTCCTGTGCTCTCAGCATCGCTCCTGCTGTGATGGAGGTGCTGAACACGAGCAGTCTGTCTTGCCCAGCCTTTACCTTGAGGCCTGAGGCTGGTAAGGACAGGCCTTGCCGTAGTGGGAACCCACTGAGTTGCAGCACAGAGCAAGTGTTATCCCCCCAAACACAACCCCCTCCCGCAATAGGCCTTCAGCTCATACAGAGCAAAGCTGCGCAGTGAGGGATACACAAACCCCTTCCAGCCTTAGAGAAGAGCAGAGGGGCTGCAGGCAGCCGCCTGCTGCACAGCAGCCAGACTGGCTGGCACCCCAACAGCACATTTCATCCCCAGACAGCTGTAGGCAGCCCCCAACACCCATGTGGAGCAGGAGGGAGGGGGGTGAAATGCCTCAAAGATGGGTGGAGGAACATCGGTGCCACTTCTTCATGTATCACATCAACCACATGTGCACACCACACCTGAGACAAACGACACCACCCTGTGGAGACAAAACCCACTACTCACACCTAAACAACAGAAGAGGTGCATGCTGCACCCTTGGGATACAAACCAGTGTGACAGGACCTGGCTGCTGCTCTTGCACTGCACAGGTGAGTCACAAAGTGGTGTGTGCCCCTCACCACCTCTGCTTGCTACTCAAAACAGACTTGCACCACAACACATCTGTGAGTACACAATACTCCTGTGTGCCTACACCTGACCATCCATTTGTATTGCAGAACTGCACCACAAACACTCAGATACTGTGCTTATGCTCCACAACAGTTGCTGCATCCATGAAACACAACCCATGCTGCTGCACATGTGCTGCACCCCACACGGGCTACACATCAGGACACACCGTACCTCTGTAACACCATACATTTGCCACATACCTGTAACACACCAAACATTACACCCCACATGTATGATGCTGCACACAGACCACACCTGTTGTGCTGCACATGCAACCCATGCTGTTGCACTTGCATCACATATCACATGTGCTGCACACCCATGACACTACACCCATGCTTGTAGAAATGACACCACAAATGTGTGCTGCATACCACATATGACACTGCACACACGATGCATCCCACAGGACATTCCACAGGTATGTGCCAACATACACTGCTCATGACACAAACCGCATCACACAATACCAGTCCCAGACCACATGCAACATATGATGCACTGTATGTGCCCACTCCACACTCACCACCATACATACCTACATGCAGCACCCCTGTGCCACACACAGTTCCCCTCGTCTCCATACTTGTTATGTTCCTATCCACAGGTACTTACTGTGTGAGGAAGATGATGTTCCATAACTCAAGCTCAATAAAGTCTTGCAACATAACCTCAGTGGGTTTGTTTGTTTAGGGTCTTTTTTAAGACATGTTTATTATATGGGACCCATTACAGCAGACAGATACTCTAACAACATGCCCACGCATTGTACAGCCACTCTTAGTCCATTCCTTGACAGCAGCCCCCACCTGCCACTTACCTGCCAATTCCCACTGTACACTGGGGTATGTTTTGGCAGTTCCGGTTTCCCACCTGCCTGCTTTCTCACACTGGTGGTAGGGATAGGAAGCAAAACCAAAGCACATCCCCCCCGGTAGTAGAGCTGAGGGTGAAGGCAGCATCCATCCAGCGTCACTCAAAGTAGACCTTTCCTTCACCCATCACCTCTAACAACACATCCAAATAGCAACAATAGCATCTCTTTGCCCATCTCAGTCTTTTACCTTCCCAAGGTGATTTTCCCTGTGACCCTCAGCAGCCCCAATGTGCTTTTGAGCATCACTTGAGGCACTACTGTAGATGGTACCAGCATGTAAGCAAGCCCAGGACAGCTCTAAAGATACAGCTGAACAGCACAGCAGTAGAAGGCTGTAGAAGTTGCAAACTGACACTCACTTCTCCAAAACTATTTCATAACTTCATAACAGTGGTTAATTTCAGTGACCTAACACAGCTGCTCTGCTTTGCCTGTTTGAAGAAAAAACCCAAACCAACAAAACCCCATAAGCTTTTACTGGCTTAGCATTACATGCATGGTACAGCACCCATGCCTCTGCAATCTAGATTTTCGCTTGGATGACTTGGTCAGAGCTTCATTTTATTCGCCAACTATGTGTCCTCCTTCCCAAGTAAAGTATTTCTTTTGAGCAAGCTGGTTATCAACTCACCCTCTTGCCTCTTTTGGGAGAACTGGACACACTATCCAGCACCCTCAGGTAACTTAAGTAAGTCCATCATACCCATTCTGGTTCGTAAAAACGTGTGTTAAGCAGTTTCCAAACAAGCTACTACATTAGTTACGTTCTTAGAATCATTCATCAGGTTACTCACAATCGAATATCCCTTCCCCCTCCTGGCCCACACTTTTTATTTCCCCCCTCCCCGCTCTCTCATTTATTTAGTTATTCAGAGCCAAGTGAGCACACTCTCCACTCTGGAGCACTGACCAGCAGTCATCCACCACAAGTTGCTCACTCACAGCTTGAGGCCATCAGAACTGCACATCTGTGAGAGCTCCTGGCGGGGGACAGGACAGGACAACAACATTACCTGCAGAATTTATGAAACCTGGACACATTGAACAACTCAGAATTGTCACATAAGGAGTACAACTTCCACTGCATAACACTACTGCCAACTATATCCCCCCAGGAACTGTGACCACGTTAATGAGCAGTAGCAGGTAGTTTCTCCCAGCCCATGAAGGGCAAAAGACACCTTGGATCCTTTGTTATACTTGAAAAAAATACCAAAAAACAGAAAAGGTTTTCAAACCCAGTGGGTTTCTACAGTTCTTACCAGAAACACCTTTAAATTTTATTCAGACTTTCCATGCTAGCACAGATTTGTTAGGAGTTGTTACAGTTGCAATCTAACACAGGTATTACAGTATAACGCCACCTCATGGTGCCACGGAGTCAAAACATCTGCTGAGCTACCACCACCACAGCTTGAGTTTTTAAGTACAAAAGGTTGACTATCACCTCTAACCTCGAGTTTAATGCATCTTAAAAGCAAATTTCCATGTTACATATATTCTCACACCTACTGTCTAAGGTGTATAATAACTAACATTTAAGCACGATGCACAAGACCAGAGTCACAGAAACGGAATAAAAGCAGCTTCAGAGGTCATGTGATTCTTTCCACCATTATTCTGCAGTGCAGATAACATCTACAACAGGCCCACAGATGTATGGGCATCCATATCTGACCCATGCTTGCCAGCTATATGATGCACTCTACAGAGCCCCTTGCCCAGTCCATACATAAAGTACTGCTAGGCAACCTTACTTCTAGGGTAAACTTATTGTCTAAACTTACCGCTTTTCTTTGGCAGCTGTACCTCAGCTTTCATTCTCTTCTGGTTGAGGTTAAGCAGGTAATTCCCTGTGTTGCCTTCCTTGGGTGTCATGTTTTCTAGATGCAGTTGTGGGTTTAACTCCAGTGATCCAGAGAAAGGAGCATGCTCCCCCATCTTAGCTTAATGGTCGGAAGAGTCAAGCAGCAAATCCCTCTGGAGTCAGTAATTTTTATCCTGTGACCTAGGAGACATCATTTGCATTACAGCTTGGATGATATTTCTGGAGAAACACATGAAATATTAATTATGAGAGTCTGGGCCTGTGGAGAGCATTCCTGTGTATCACTGACTCTCATCAAGGGCTTTACACAAGTGTTTCAGACACAGCCATGTTAGACTGATCAAGTCTAAACTGACAACTGCACAGAGCATTAGACTTACCTACCTAGAAGCATCCTTAAGGAGGATGACAGGCTTCATCTAATAAAGCCTAAGGTGCATGCAGGAAACAAGTATACTTTTGGGTACTCAGAAGGTTAAATATTTAGTTGTGCTTTTTGTAGAAACTAGAAGGTTTTACTGCTGCTTAACATGTTCCTGTGATATTTTAATCAGTTGCTTACCTGTCACAATACAGTCTGGCCATATTGCTCTAATCATTAGATTAGCACAGGTTTATTCCCATTTCTATCTGGCATACTATCATTTGTCTCTAACCTCAAAGATGAGAGGGCAAAATGAAAGTGACCCACTGACCTCATTACCATGTCAGTCATCCTCAAACAATGAGGTTTGTATGCCAATTACACCACACATATACAGCCTGTGTTAAACTGGGGTTTAACACACACCATTTCCCAGGATTTTACAGAAGTTTCATCAGTCACTTCATAGAAGTACCATTTACCTGGGCTTGGGCACACTGTCTGAGACCACTTAGTCCAGCACTCTGCACAGGATGGTTACAGCTAATAAGGGTTCTTTTGGCTAAACTGGGAATAGCTTTGGACCAGCTGTCTTCACTAAAAGGCAGGCCATAAAAACTTATTTTGCCCTCTTCTTCCCCTGCATGTAGATACATAATACGTTCAGGAGACTTTGAATATTTGAAACAAGAGATAGTAATTTGTCTTTATGGGCTGCATCAAATGGTGGATTTAAAACAGTTGGAAGGATAGAGGGCAAGGGTAGGAATGAGGAAACTTAGTTTGCTTCCTTGGTAACAAAATCTACAGCACAGCAGGAGAACAGAGCATGATAATTAGGGAATTACAGCTGTTAGTCACAGAAAATATGCTGCAGTTGCAGGTCACAGACCTGAGGTTGTGGCACAGGAAGGAAAAGTGTAATTTAGAGTCTGCAAGGAACTCACTGCATGCATTGACTTCTTCTACTTATAGCATCTCTACACCTGTTTTCCAGGGCGGAAATCGAACAGACAAGAACACAGATCAGCAACAAGCACCAAGGAAATACAGTTCCTCTACAGGAGTCGAGACAAGAACTATTTTTAATAGGAAAAAATGGCTATTCCATCAGCTCGTTCATTGCCCCTCCTCCTCTGTTGGAAACTCTTCCTAAGCAGGACAATCAGAAGCATGAACTTTAAGACGGAGAGGACAAAACTTGATCCAGGCAGTTATTCTGGGAGATAGCAGCTCCCATAAGAAGTACCAGTTGTTACAAGGGATGTATAATGCAGCTCCCTTTGAAACAGGGCTTGGCTTGGAGACATTTGTATATTAACCCAGAGCCTTACATCAGTTTCCTGCAAGTGGTAGCTGCTCCTGAAGGGAACTTTATGAAGGACATAAAGGGAAACACAAGCCTGAGACTAAAGACAATAGCACTAAACAGACTTCACCCTACAAAAAAAGAGGAAATAAAATAAAAGGCCAACTCCAGTCAAAGGGACACAAGAACAAACCCAACAGATACTGCAAATGAATCATTAGAGCGCCTCTGATAATAGTTTGGCCAAAAGCCATTTAAAGGAGAGAACCTGTTGGTATAGTTTATGACCAAGACATTCACCAAGCACCTTCTGTGAAATCCTATGCCACCTCCTCTTCTCCCAGTGGGAGCTGGTCCCATCCCAGGGGACGAGGGCATGCCATAGCTACACACACCAGGAACCTTCACCTGACTTCAGCTGTCCCCAGAGCCAGGCAAGAGGCTGTCTGTCATGACTGCACACTTGTGGCGGTGGATTTTTATCTGGAGAGAGTCCTCACCATATTCCAAGTGAAGTCACATGCAAACCATGTCCAGAGCAACTTGAAAGCTGGACTCCCATTTCAGTTGAAAAAGAGTAGCTTTTCCACACCCTGAAGGGTGTTAAGTTTTAATATTCTTTCAGCAAGTTAAGCAAATTCATAGAAGATAAACACATTCACACTGCACTGATATGCATGACTCTGGGAAAAGCTGATCTATTAAACTTGTGTGCTTTACTGTAACCTTTGATCCATGATTTATCCTCCGTAAAGAGTTCCTCATTGCCATTCCACTCAAGAAGGGAATTTTTATTCGTTTACTTCTCCAAATCTCCTCCACCCT
The DNA here is from genome assembly GCA_026283785.1 of Coracopsis vasa. NCBI lineage: Eukaryota > Metazoa > Chordata > Aves > Psittaciformes > Psittacidae > Coracopsis > Coracopsis vasa. Next base: position 19,977 of record JANHGB010052019.1, on the reverse strand, counting down.
TTGTTCTGGTCATGTTTGGGTTTATTTATGATATTTGGTTATATTTTTTTAGATAATCTTCCTTTACTAAACCTTTAGTGCATGTGGAAAAGCATCTTTCTAACTTTTCTGTCCTTAAATCCAGTTGCTTCAGAGCCAGAGCTGACTCCTACAGATGAGAACTGAACATCCGTGAACTTCAGGGAAACTAAACTTGCTGAGGAACAGAAGAAACACCCACCACCTCCCGAGGTTCACCAAGAGCTGACAGCCTCTTTTCAGACCTGCCCTTGTATAGCCTGACCACACAGCTCAGATTCAAAGGACAAAGACCTCAGGCCATGAGGCTCAAAGCTCTCCATAGGGCATAACTTGCTCATTCAAATGTTAACAAGTAAGATTTCCAGCATTTGCTCGCTGTACCAGCTACCAGCTTTGCATCTCAACTTAAGCCAAACTCATTCTTTCCATGGCAGAGCAGCTATTAATAACTTCCTATTGCCCAGCCCAGCCTGCTGACCAGTAGCCAGGCCTCCCCACTTCTCCTTGAAGGCTGGAAGCATGCCAGCCAGATCAACTAATTCAAACTATTTTGGGGCAGGAAGGTGTTTCGGTGTCCTAGACCCTCAGACTGCCCTAAGCCAGCCTGTTTCAAGGTGTTATCCCATGAATGCCTCCACTGCTCTCAGTTGTGTGAGGTGTCACAACCAGAGCAGAGAGGTGAGAAACCCCCATGGGCTCTGGGGTAAAACCAATCCCTCAGTACTCTGCCAGCTGCCTGATGTCATGGTTTTCTGACCTCGTGAGCTATGACGACAACTGGCAAGTGCTTACCCTCAACCAAAGAGCTAGAATACTTTTATTCTCCTTGCTGAGTTGTCAAGCCTAGGACCTGTGCCTCACTCAAGAGTTAGCTGTCACAGATAGTTTACTCACCTGAGGACTGGGTAAGTCATGTCACATGTTTGATGGAGACTTTCTTCCTGCCCTGTTTCTGGTTATTATCAGAGGTGAGTTGGGTCTCAATCTCTACTCAAAAAACAACCTGTATTCTCCACCTTATTGAGATCCAGCACCTCAAAGAAGAGGCACTGCTGCCATTTGGGACAGATTTCTTTACATTACGAACAAACAGCAGCTGAGATGCACCTTGGTCCCATCGCCTTTTCACAGAGCCACCTAACCATAATAATGTGATGTTTAAAACCTTGAGAGGAAGGCTGTAATTTGCATTTTAGATTCCCATGCAGTGACTTGCCCGAGATGTACCTACATGTGGCTACACCCAGCAGCTGTTCTGCTGGTACATGTGCAGTCATTTCCCTGTGGAAGACAAGGATTCACCAGGCCTTGGTGCAATGCAGCCAATGCACCTCAGTAAAGTTTCAAGTCCGTTCCGGTAGTGCCAAGTGCTTCAGGCCATTTTTAGCAAGCAGAATAACTAAGTATTTAAGGACAGATTCTTCCCCAAATAGACGAGAGGAGCCAATCAGCAGCTGTTTCTCTGGAAAGATTTTACCAGCATTACAAATACTCCATATGGAAGCAAAAAGATGCTAGTTCTGAGCAATAAATGCATGTCAGATGACACTGCCACTAAATATACCTGGCGACTGTTAGCACAATTGTTCTGCTTCCAGTTCGAAGCCCCTCTTTGATGTGGGCAGCAACAACATCTTAAACGAAAAAGCCTGAACTTAGTTTAATCACCAAGTGTGAAGAGGGAGGGCAGGGAAGAAGGAAGGAGAACCAATATTAAGTGTGGAAATTAACACAAAAAGCTGCTGGGATATTAATAGTGTGCTGAACTAATAAGATGCAGTCAAAGCTATGAAGTTTCTGTGACACTGCAGCAGCTGCTACTGTGAAGTAAGAGACTAGAGTAGATCTGTGTATTTACAGCAGTTATCTGACAGCCTGGGCACGTAATTCCACTCAGTATCCCCACCAACACAAATACATTAAAAGCAAACTCAAACAGCTCCTGTAAAACCACTAAGCACAATAGCTAAAGTTTTCACAAGAAATAATTCATAGCATTACAGTTATTTGCACATAGATGGGCTAAGAGCTTTGCAGGAACAAACATGGAGCAGAAGCTCTTGCTCAGCAGGCTACAACTGCAGCAGCCCAAGTGCCTTCCAGCCCTCTTGATGGCTTAAAAAGCCTTCTGGGACAGGAACCTTTAACATATATGTAAGTCTGCCCCACAGAAGTTATGCTAGAGAGTGACTGTTTAAAAACCTTACAACCACATTCGCTTTTTTTTTTCCTGCACCTACAGGCAAAATTGATTCGTCTGAGATGAGGTGAGGCATCCATTTCCTTCAAGAGTTTAATTCGGGAGACAAGAAGCCCCCATCAGCCAAGCTCTCAGCCCTGCTTCAGCTGCCTCAAGAACTGGGAAGCTAGCAATGCCTGCACCATTCAGGGTTACACCCAACCACATGGAGAAGGAATATCAAGGCCCAACTTCACATGTCTTAAGGGAAAGCAAGCGTTTCTTTGGAAACACTATCTTCATGCTGCTTCTGGCAGAGAGAGGACAGCCATAGGAGGTCAAGAATGCAGGCCCAGCACAGACTGCTGAACTAACAACAAGCAATGCCACTTACCAAGTCTTTGAAGGGTTGGTGCTATAAGCAATCCCTTTGAGGTAGGTCTGGCCTAAAGCTTTTGTTTTGGAGAGAGCAAGCGTTTGCAGCGTAAGGCAGTTTGCACAACTTCTGCTCAGCTCTTGCTCTTGCCCAGAGAGACTCACTGCAGTTAGGCTTGGAGATGGTGGAGTGACTTGGTCTTGCTGCCTAGCAAGCCCAAGTTAGACTCGGGCTGCAAACCCTTGGTGCTTCAGATCCTTCCATTTGCTTTAAACACTTGATGGACACTTGAGACACTGAGGTCTTTGAGAAGGACGCAGTGCAAAGGTTGATTTGGACACAACTCTAGCAGACAGCTTCAGGCTGAATACTTGGATGCTTTATGCTCATGAGCCTTCATGAAGTAGCTAGTACACAGACTTTTCTTCTGCAAGCAGATCACAAAAGGACTCAAGTGCAGAGAAGGGCCCCACAGAGCTAGGGCAAAGCCCATAGCACCCACCACAGAGGGTGAGAACTCTCTGTGCTAGCTGGTAGATGTCAGCAACATGGTCACTCCTGCCTCTGTTGTGCCTTCTATGCTCAAAAGCCACCCATAGGCTTCTACACCTCACCATAACCTTGCAAAAGGCTGAAGAAGCCTACATGACTGGGATCTCTTCATAGAGGACCACAAAGGTGGCATTTGGTGAACCCTACAGAAGAGGAGAAAACCTCAACACACTGTACACGTAGCACTTGCCATAGTTAACTATTCGAGTGAGAGCCCTCTGAAGGCTGCACAGCAGCCTTATGTCAGATAGCAAGACATTAAGGGAATAATACATGCCATTTTGTTAAGTAAGTTTTAGAGAACAGTTACAGTTTTGAAGACTCATTTTAAGTTTTCATCACTGGCAGGGAAGGGGTAAGTCAGGTTAACTGCTGTTATCACAATTATCAAATGGAAGAGACCAGCAACTGGAAAAGAACGCTGCAGTTCACAGCAAAATTCCACCTGGCTTTTCATTAGGTGTGTCCAATTTCTTCCAGTATAAATTAGCCAGACAGTTGAAGGCAGGCTTGCAGAAAATTAGTTTAACACTATTATCAAGTGGAAAAAAAGAAAACAAGGGAAGATTTGTTTCCCATGAGAGTCAGAAAAGTCTAAAGCTACTTTGGAGATCTCTAAGACCCTGCAACATCTTTTAGGCTTCCCATATGCTTCATCAACAAGATCCAGGACTCCAAGATAGCACTTGATGTTAAGTTTGTGTGAAAGTCCTAGGAATAAAAATCATCCAAGAACTTACTAGGGTCAGCTTCAATAGGGTTGACTTCAAAGGGCACTTTCAGGCTGCTGAGCAAGTGCAGATGCAGACAGATGGCTCATAACACTATTCTACCAAATTACTCATACGAAGTGTTGCTAATAGAGCCATTCAAGTAATATTACAAACCCAATCCGCCATCCTACCAGCTTACTGACCATCCATCTTGCAAATTAACAAGTCAGCTTCAGCATCTTCAGTTAGGTCAGAAGGTAAGTATGGAAAAGAAAATAGGAGAGATACCATGCAACTCTACCACCGGGAGCGTGGGCTGTGGTTTTCTCTGAAAGTTTAGGCAATCCTGCTGACTCTGACAAGTTTCTTCTAGAACACCTTACAGTTTTCTATTGTACTGACATGCAGAAAGCTTCATCCTATTTGCAATACTCAGCTCCAACAAAAGGAGAGAGTACACCATCCTATTTGCAATAGGAAACTTCAAAAGCAGAACACATCAATACCTTGCTGAAAAGGTCTTTTAATCAATTTCCATGTGGCAAAACTCCAGAGGCCTATTCACTTTATTTCCACTTCAAAACCAAGGTAGGAAGGGTGAGAAAGCTTGGAAGAGCCTGGCCCCAGCAGTAATCCCAGGACAGAAGAGCACTCCCACTTGAGCCCAGTGTCTGCTTATCCCAGCTTTTCTCCCCCCATCAACCACAAAGGGCCAACTCTCACCGAAGCAGCTTTTGGGAGTGCTTAACAGGATTACATACTGCAAGGAGACAGGCATACCATTGGCTTCAAGGCACACTGTTGTCAGGTGAGCAGCAAGTTTCTCAGTGGCAGTTTATCCAGCCTGACAAACACTAAGGGTGTCCGCACTCCAAATTTGGTCATTAGCTGCTGAGCATCGTGCAACTTAAAACTATTCTCTAGAAGCAAACCAGCCAGGGCTTATTCTTTCACTCTAAGAAAAAGAGGGGAACAGATCTACTTAGAGAACAAATGGGAGCCCAAAGCACAGCTATGCCTAGCTCCCCTTGTTGCCTTCATCTTCTCCTTATTGAGGGGAATTAGGACTGGAAAAAACTTGATTATCTGGAACAGTGCTGTGATCCTACACTTTGCCCTTCTGCAGTTGGGTGGAACCAGACTGGCTGCACAGCACTGCAGGGTGCACCAATCACACATGACTGAGATAGGAAGAGACACTAATAAAACCTCCAGGGCTTTCTCAGACCATCCTGTCATTCAGTATAACAATCAAAGAAGTAACCCCTCCTTATCTGAGCTAGGCATTGAAAATAATCAAGCTCCAACATTAAACATGCACACACTTGCTCAAGCACAAGTCAGTGGTACAGAAATAGGCTAGGTTGGGTTTGTTTCGGTTTTTTTAATATTAACGCCCAGTTTCAACCAGAAAATATTACGAAGACAGAGAAGAGACAGTCATGGTTTACAGTGACCAAGACAGAGTTGAAGGAGAATTTCTCTATGATACCCTTTGTTCAAGGCAGAGTCTCACGGCAAAAGCTTGCTCCTCAACGCAACTTCTGTTGTCAGTTACAACAGTCAGATGAATACTCCAAGCCCTTACTACAACACACTCATAATACAGAATTAAAGATTGTAATATCTATACAATTGGACATGGTAGTCCATGACTACCATTCATGTCAGAAACATGAATGAACAGGATGCCTGCATTGAGCTTCATGCAAAACAGTTTCCAGTGATGCTATCGTGACTACTCAGGAGCCAGGAGAGAACATTAAGATTTCATAGACTTTTAAAGAAATTGCTTTCCACACACACGTTCAAGGAAAAAGCCACCACTGCACACAGTGACAGGAACCAAGTGCTGCCTCAGTAGATCAAGGGTGTCTCAGCCATTCCAAGGAAGAGCATTTCTACTGCTACTCTTTGCAACTGCAACAGCAACCACCACTGTGGAAAGCATTGTGCTCACACCTGCTTGGCAAGGGCAGTGGAAGTTAAAATCTTTTCAGATGAGGGCTGCTGTAATGCTGCCACAATGCATCCTCTCCACCCATGCACCTTTGTAGCTTAACTGAAGTTCAGGCATATAGCTCTAGGTTCTGAACATTCGTTTTATCAATCAAATCATTATTTCTGATATTTGCCTTTATCCACAGGCAGATTTCAGCATGGACCAAACCTGCAAGCTTTTCCCATCCTGTGTCTGGACCAGCCACTGCTTAGTCATCAGAATCCAATTAGAGAAGGTCTTAAAACTAACTAGGAAAAACAGATGATGAATTTAAACTCTGTACATGATAAACTTAAGATACAGGGTCATAAACTAAAATAGGTGTTGAAAGCACAAGTAAAACAAATCAATGTTCACAAGGAAAGGGCAGAATGACCAGGCAGGAGAGACAGTGACAAGCAGGTCACAGAGGTGATACTAACAGAATTATCTGAAATAGTGGGATTTCACCTACAAACACTAAAATCAGAAATTTAACCACTCTACAGACAGGTCAGAGACTAGAAACATCTTCATTTACTTCTATCTAATCACACAAGTATCAGCTGGAGACAGACTAGATGGTCACTGTAGGTTCCTTACAAATGAAATATCATCATGATGATCTCCAGACAAGGACCTGGTCAGTGCCACACGACTGCACAACACCATCCCTTTCCTCAAGTCCCCAGCTCCTCCAGCTGCACGAAGCTCATTCACCACGAATTTACCACATTTTTGCCAGTGAAGAAGAAGTAAGGAGGCAGAGGGGCTGCTCATTTGTATTTTTGCTCATCGCTTCCATGGTACAGTGACATCCTAAAGAATACCAACCAAGCTCGACCATATTTTTGGAACTCTTAACTCCATAACTCAAGAGACCTCGCAACACCCTCGTGTGGTTAAGAAGAGGATATTGGTTCATGCCACCCACCACTGAAACAGACACCCCTAGGCTGGAACAGAGCAGCTGTATGACACCACGTAGCAACACTTCACAGCATTTTAGGGTAGAAAGCAATTAACCTTTGGCTGAATCCCCTTAGCTCCAAGCTACAAAAAGAGTGTTTGTTCTGTTTTCTTCTCTACCCCCACCTTCCCCAAGTGTGCACAGCTCTGGTGTTCTCATTAGCTCACTGTGCCAGCTGCCTGCTGGACCCTGAAATGGAGAACAACCATTGTCATCAGATTAATGGACTGTTTATTCAGATATTAATTTTGGTTTTGATTCCTTCTGCTCCAGAGCAGTAGCAGCTGATTCAGATAAAATCAGGGTGAGGCTACAGTGTTTCTGTTCAGACAGTAAATATGCTAGAGCTGAGACCTACTTGAGATCTCAGCAATACTTTAAAGTAAGGTCAAGGAGTTTGAGCAAGGTCCTCTTTACAGGTCTGAAAAGAGGAACAATTTCAGCTGGGGGAAGGTTTCTTTCTGCTCACTGCTATTTCTTCATATGTCTCATTGAAATTTAGTCCTATTTTCTGTATTACACAGAACCTTAATTTTCAGGTCCTGCCCTAAAACAGAGCATCCCAGGCTTCAAGGGGGAGTGCAAAGTCAGCCTGACTCACAGGCAACATATTTGGTGTTTTTGAAAGCAGCCTCAGGAGTAGTCTTTCCAGTAACCTTCAGGCACCATAAAGACCTGCCTGCTCATAGGACCAGCAAGTGCACACACTTTCTAAACTGGTGAGATGAAGCAGCCCACTGCAGATCCTCAGCCCCAGGCCAGAACCTTGTTTTTCTACTTTTTGTTTCCATCACCTGAACAACATGAAACCTTCCACCAGCCTTTCCCAAATTAGGGTTCTCAGCTAAGGAGGGAGCCAGATTAGAGACACATAAAGCTGCCTGAGTTTAACTCTGCCTCTTAGCTTGGCTTCAGGTCATTACTCATGTGAGCTTGTTAGTCCTAAAATCTGGTCTCTGGGCCACTGCACCTCCCCTTAGGCTGTACCTGCACAACAGAACATGCAGTGCCAAGCCAGGTCAGTAGCAAGAGTGCCACTGAACTGCTGGCAGCAGGTAACACCTTTCCTAGGTGTTATGAGAAGAGATTTGAGTATAACCTGAAACTTTCCAACTCCTATTTGTGAGTCTGCTGTCATATCTAAACATGAATGTTACATTCATCTCTTCCGATACCTGAAGTTCCTTTTGCCATACTTATCTACAGAAAAGGTTGCTGTAAACACTCCTTCTGGAGACAAGCAAGATGTCAGTAAACAAAATTAAGAGTCAAAACAAAGCAGTGCTTTCCTTTAAGGCAGCCTTACTAGAGTCATGCAGGCAGGAAAAGAGAGCCTGCATTAGCAGATACCCTGCTAGTAGGCTTAAAGGAGAAGGAATCCATAAAACCTCCAGGCATTCCAGCAGGCTGGGTACCCAGGATCACTTTCACAGTTTAGGAAATGGTTTCATCTCAACCCCCACAAACTGACCTTGGCAGAACATAGAAAGTTTGCACATAACAGCCATGTTTGTGCTATGAGTAATCCAGTACTCTAAGCTAATGCTCCATTTTGTTGCTCAAACAAAACATCTTGTTATCATGTGAATAAGTCAGAAAAACAACCCAAAAAAGAAAAACAAAACCCCCCACAACACAAAAACCAAAACCCTAAACCACATTAAAATTATACTGATGAGTATTTCCTAAGTCCATTTAACAAGATGCATGGAATTTCATTTCTTTGTGCATCTTCATGTCTTTCCCATGTAATTTTCAGTTTTCCACATTATCACTTTTTTCCAATACATCAGAATCAAAGTACTTATGCTCAGGCTGAAGCAACAATGTATGCTGGCCAGTTTAATATGGGAATATCTTCTTCAAAAATAATCAAACATGGATTTTTCGATTACTCACAGCTCAGTGAAAGGAGAGATTTTACATTTACAGACATTATTTTCTACATTTACAGACATTCAGGACATTTCATTTTCTACATTTACAGACATTATTTTCTACATTTACAGACAATATATATAGGCTTATAGTAGTATCTTCCTTCTGCTTTCTGTTTCATCAAGCTTATTGCATACACTCACAATATCACAGAATTGTTTGGGTTGGAAAGGACCTTAAGATCATCTAGTTCCAACCCCCTGCTATGGGCAGGTACACCTCACGTTGCTCAACCTGGTCTTGAACGCTGCCAGTGATGGGGCAGCCACAACTTCCTTGGGCAGCCTGTTCCAGCGCCTCACCACTCAAACTCCACAGTTCAGGTTTGAGATCCACTGTGCACCTGAACATGACAGGAGACTCTTGCCTGCTACTGGGCAGCAAGGGAAGAACAGCTCACTGGGGCAGCAGAAGAGGAAAGTGTTGCTTGCATATCTTCTATCTTACTCAGTCAGCTTAGGTTAAAAAAAATAATAGAGTACTGCATTTAAGGGTTTGTAGCCAAGTTGCATTTCTGTTTTTTACTCATTTGGTCTTCCAACTTAACTAGTTACAGCAATTCTCCAAAAGAAAAAGTCTAAGCAGACACAGACTTAGCATCTGAGGAGAAAGATTCAGGAGTCTCATCTGTGTCCTATAAATGCTCCACGACTGCACAACAGTACTCTGCAAGGTTTGCTTTTATCTCTTAGAAGAGATTGAAACTTCAATAAGTAATCTGTGCCAATTACACGAAAATTAGGTCAGGTACCTTACCTATATTAGTCACACTTTTAATCACTTCAGAAGCCCTCTGAGATAAAGCAGTGTCTGGAAATAAGGACTAATGGATTTGGCCAAATAACCTGTTATTTGGGGGTTGGGAGTAGAGAGAAATATTCCAAGGCTAATGAGGAGCCTGCATCCAGTGGAACAAAGATGCCTGCTTCACTAATGGGAAAAGGTGCCTATTTCTAGCCTGGCTGGGCCAGGCAACACAAACCATTATAATTTAGTTATATTTAAAAGCCTGAATCTAGAGTCAGTGACAAGCTGGCTTTACACAGCAAGATGTTGAAGGAAGTCAAAGCATGAAAGACAGATTTAAGTTGCGGTATGTCTTTGAAGCTCTTGGGCCACTTGGTGTTAGAAGATTCACAGAGGAAATAAGAAATAATGCATGGGGAAATGTGTGGCATCCAAGTTCATATAGCTTATGGCTTTGCAAGTTCTCACACAATTAGCACATTCACATGCATTAAAGGGCATGCATAAATAGACCATATCTTTGGCTGCATTAATACCATGCTTATTAGGACTGATAATATTCATGGACAACCCTCTTCTCCTGTCTCTTCCAAACAGACGCTAATATACTGAAGTATAACAAGTAGTTCATGGGTAGATGCTTCCAACAGTATCAGAAGTGCAAGACTGCCTTGCAAAGGATGAGTGCTCAGCCTCCGAAGGAATTTGAGAGCAAAGACAGGAACCAATGTACAGATGAGGAAGTTAAAGGTGACCAATGGTTCCAAGTATTTGAAGCACACCAGGTAAGGACAAGGCAGTGGACAGCTTACACCAGATGAATGCACATAGATGGTCAGGCTGTGCTCAGAGGGATAAGCAGTTGCCCACACCACACTTGCCAACATCAGAGGTTCTGTAACTTTTAGGCTGACATCATGCAACTGCAGCTTTTCAATATGGAAACAGGATGATCCCCTATGGTTTCTAATTCCACTGTGGTCCAAGCCAACACAGGAAAGGAAAAACCCCACCTCTTCTCTTCTAGCCGGTCCTGTCTGAAAGGTTAGCCTAGGTATGGATTCATAGCCGAAAGCTAGGGACTGAAGAGCAGCCCATCACGAGTTCCCGCACGTCAACCAGAATAGCTTGCACAGAGTAAAGATGACCTACTCCACAGGAAGGGCTATAGAGGCAATTGACTTTTCTGGAGCAGAAAGAAAAGCCACAGCTTAGAGGTGTCTGCATACAGGTCCTTCACAGACTGTTCCCAAAATGATGCCACAGACACTACCCCATCTATGCTTCCAGCACACAGAGAGGATTTTTAAAGCAGCATTCCCCAGGATGGGGTGAAAACATTATTCCTAGCTCTCAGCTTACTCTCATAGCTCCCATCAGCCAGTGACTCCCACTGTGTCAGTCATACATGCACCACACAGGCTTCCCCAGCCGCCCCCAGGCACATCCAGCCTTTTTACTATTGCAAAAAGAAGGGAAGCAAATCAAGGAGAAATACATGCAGTCTAGTGCTATCTGGCAATGCTGAGTGAGAGAACAAGTGTTAGGCAGCTAGTGCAAATGTACAATGCAATAACTAACTTACAAGCTACTGGAAGATCTATAAAGTGTCCTTTCATTCCTGCCTGCCCTCAGATGGGCAGGTGCAGGCAGTAAGGCAGAAGTGTAGAAAGAAACTCTTAGCCCTCCAGACAGTATAGTCTCCAAAGCTGATATTATGGTCAAATAGCACAGCCCATAAACCAGCCCTTTTCTGTCTGTCATCATTCTTGCCTTATTGTCCTGGGCTTTGCTTTGTTCACTGTGAGCGGGCATGCTCCAGTTCTCAGCCACATGCCAGCAAACATGCTGGCATGCTGCCCACCCTAAGTACCGTGTAAGCAGGATGGCGCCTCCAATACTTAAAACAATATTTAATGTTTTACATCATTGTGGGCCTGTAGATTATTTTCTAAATCCATGAAGCAACAGTGGATCAGCATGTGGCTTGCTAATGCTGCACAAGGAAATAATGCGTGAGGGGAAGAGATTAGCGTGGAGCACTTGAAATTACAGTTGGTATTAGCTATAGAATAACGTATAGCAAGTGATGACCTACTTGTCCCAGGCTCCACAGTGCATCTAACAGTGGACTCTTAAGAAAGAGCTCATATGGAAGGAAGCCTGCTCAAGCAGCAGTTTCACTATTCTAGTTCTACCCTTCCAGATCTTTAAAGAAAAGTTCCTTTAAGAACTGCTTAGATTAATAGAATTGCTAAATATTAGCAGGGACATTGTTTTCAGAAGAGAGAACACAGGTGTAAGATAAAAACCTCAAACACAAGCCTGCTTCTCATGCACAAATTAAAGGTAATGACAGGCAGGGAGTAACACACTCTGATTGATGCTGACACGTACCACAGAAACCAAGTTCTTACAAAGCATCAATGGACTACTCTTTATATCACTAGGGTGACCACACTAATGTTAAAAATCACCTTAGAAGACCTGAGTGAACACCCATAGCACTGAAGTGATTATTAAGATAGTGGTATAAAATGCAGGAGTTCAACAACAGTATCAAAAGTGAAAATACTTGGCATTTGTTAATAGGAGAAAGTTGCCCACAAGTGCATGAGGATATCTTAACACTGTCTTCCCAACTGTATTTGCTTGTTCAGTGATCAACTCTCTTATGAAATTAATTTTGCAGGACTAGTGATAAGTCCCTTTTGGTTGCCTTGTGTTTGTCACTGGTGAAGGTGACAGCAAGGAGCACATCTGCATTTCCATAAGTCTGACAATGAAAAAGAATCTGCCCAATATGAGCCTCAAGGTCAAATGACACTCAAGTCTCCAATACCGCAGTTTGAGAAGCCACCCACACATTTGCATAGTAACTCACATATGCGTAGTAGGTACCACATTTGCATAGTAGATACCGAGAGCAGAGACTAACACACTAGACTGCAGGTACCTAGATTGCTCCCAGCAGCCACCACGAGGAAACTTAAGCAAAGCAAAGAAGTTCCCCTTAAAAGATGAGGAGCTGACAAAAAGCTGTTTCACCACACAAGTAGCCACCTCTGAAATCCAACTGCCCTGGTCCCACTCAGATCCTAATACAAGTACACGCTATTCTTGTCATGGTGACTAGCCCTGTGCTTTTCAGCAGACTCTTCAGAAGACTGAAGATTTAGCCCTTGCTATCGGGTTGCACTCATTGACCAGAAGTGACTGAGAGTGCCAGGGACACCAAGATCAAGCACAGTATAACATAAGTCCTTCCCTGAAAGGAGACACTGACAGCAGAGCAGCTTATCTTTGTTTCTGTACCAAAAATCTTAGCACTAGGCTCCAAAGAAAATGTAAGCATATGTAAATGTGTTTCAATTCAACAACTAGTATTTACTTATCTGAACTGAGCCTAAACTCAAGTAGTGTTGGGCAAGGTTTATCTAGGAGAGCCGTCCCAGCTTATTTGGGGTTGTCTGTCCTGCCGTCTCCATTCTTCCCCCTCAGTGTTACAGAAAACGCTGTATTTTGAAGCTACGCCTGCATAGGAACTCAGGCAGCGTTCACTATGGTCATTCTTGTTAGCTTTTCCCACTTCAGATGCTTCACTCAGTGGTCAGAACTGGGTTTGGATACAGAAACCGGAATTCAGACCCTTTTTCTGCTCTGCCAGGCTCACAGGACAATTTCAGCAGCTTTGTAACATACACACTCACCCTACCAGCCACATGTAAAGAGGTAGAAGACTCCCACAGCTATCTTGGGAGCTGTATGCAACTTAAGAATCCTACCCTCTAAAAAACCAACCAACCAAAAAAATAAAACCCAACACAAAACACCAACAAAACCACCAACAACCAGATTTCTTGCTTTTATTTAGAAAAAAGGTTTAAAAATCTCCCAAATTGAAGCAGTGTCTTGGTTTTGGAACACATTAATGCCTTAATTCTCTAAATAAAGTTTGCATGGCCCCAAATAATTTTTCCTTGCCTGTCCAGCTGCCAAACTGAACAAAACCAGCCAATTATTCACAGACCCCTGTTTTTCAGCAGAAGGGTATTTAAAGGAAGCTTCACCATGTAGCCTTCACTGCTAGCATCGTCTCAATGCTACAAGAGCTACACCGGTCAACATTTTCCCTCTTCAAAGAGGACTGACCACTGAAGTCACCCAGCAGTGCCCTCCCTGCTTATTTACAGTACTGCAGCAAAATGCATTTTTGAAGTTATCTGTATTCTAGTGTCACTACCTCACATGCAGTGCAACTGTTGCTCTTTTTACACTGGACTGTTCTTTTTCACTTAATGGCATTTTTCTGTTATTTCTCTGTAGAGACTTCCAACTTTTGCTGGATACAAAAATACATCTAAAACAGTTGTGCTCCAGAGACATATGCCTACCGTATGACTCCAAGATTATTTCCTCTAAAATTTAACAGGGAGATGTGTACTACTTTGTAGTATGATCCATTTCAACTGTGTTCCACCAAGGTACGTAATCCTACACTGTCCCAGTTTTATAAGAATCCAGGCAATTTGAATTAATAGCATAAAAGTATAGTACTTGCCATAAACATGGAACATTTGCTTTATTGCACTTGTCAAGCGCATTCCTCTCTTTGGTCACAGTTATGGTCAAAGAACTTAAAAAAAACCCAACTAACTAGAAATCACAATAAAAAGGAACTCAAAAAAAGCCAAGGGTGGAGAAAGCATCATATACTCTACATGTCTGAATTCTTATGTTTTGGTGGGTTTTTTCCCAGGCTGATTTTTCAGTTCAACAAGTTTCTTATAAACTCCATCCCTTGGTCAGTACAAATTCCAGAGTGGAAAGGGCACCAGACAGAGTCTTCCCTTCAGTCTATCAATAAACACAGAGCAATCAAACAAATAGAGCTTGGTAAACACCTCTAGAACATTTCAAAGTTTTTCTGGCTCCACTGCCCCACAGACCAGCCAGGAAGAAATGGTCATTCTCACTATCTCACCTACTGAAACATGCTCATGACCAGCTTTTATGGTGGGCACCACTCCCTTTGGGAAGCCTCAGTGCTCCCAGGGCTTTTAAGGAAACCCTGGGCGCTTTGCACAGCCTCCAGCTACTCCTATCTGCCCTATGGTGAATGGGGGATGACAACTTGAGAAGTATTGCCTCTTGCTCTTCACCAAACTCCTCTAAGGGCCAAGTGGGATATACAGAGAGTCTGAGCTTATACTGAGTGCCGGCTTCTTACATGAATAAGAGCACAGGGTCCAGGCATCAGCCTGGCAAAGGACTGTCCCAAAATTTACATGCTTCAAAGGGCCCACCTTGGACAAACCCTTAAGATCATGAGGTTGAGAAGTACTCTGAGCCCTGACACAGAGCACTGGTTCAAATCAAAGAGCATCACGCAATTTCCCTGGAGGAAACATCTGAGCCTTGCAGTCCACAGTTTGGAAGAAAGAACAGCAACATTTACACAGCTCTTTTGAAAACCATTGCTGATGGCAAGAGATTAACAGAAGGTGCGACTGGAAACAGTAAACTGAACGGCTGCTGCACACGGGATAAAGATCTGTCCTATTTGCTAAACAGAAACAGAAGCAGTAGCAATGCACAGAATGGCTGACAACATCATTGTCCAGGTTATTAACCTAGATGGCTCATCATGTGTACAGCCACCTGCCCACAGCTTAGCTTTAGACCCAGTATCTGAGGAAGAGCCCGCAGGCTGCCATGCCCACACAGAGCATGGCTGGAGAAGACAGATCCTGCAGCACTGCCAGCCCCACACCCTGCTGCCAAGCCCCAAAGTCTAGGAAGTTCTGTTCGGCAGCACTCAAAGAACAACAGCAGACAGAAAGAAATTTCTCACATGGTATTTAGAAAACAGTACTACAACTGATACAAAAAATTCATGTTTTCGCTATAGTAGAGGCAGACAGCTTGACAGACCCACTTGATAACAATTTACCATTTCTGATGTGGCGTGGTGGTGGTAGAAAGCATAATTTCATCTGCTTTTGCTGTGCTGACCTCTGAACCCCTGCATTATAACATGAGAAGCAGATGTGTGTTTAGACTCACAACACCCCACTATGTTGCTCAGTCTGCTGGGCATGGCAAGTGTCACTCCTGGCGATCCCCACAGCCACCAAGGCGGCTGCCGCAGGGGAAGACCTAGTGCCCCTGCCCGAGACAGGTGCACACCACTGTCACATCCCAGACACGTGTTCTCCAGGCTCATTACCAGTACTGCCATCAAAGCAAGCTATTATAAGTAAGAGCAAAATCACACAAGAGACCCCCAGTAGTTTAACATCTTAGCGCTGCCTGTCAAAGGCTTATTTTCCTCCAGAAGTGCAGCAGGAAGAGTTTAAAGATAAGACAGTGGGGTCAGAGCAGAAGATGCTGCAGGAAGCTTTTTTGTTCTCAACAGAAAAAAATATCTGACTAAATAAATCTAATTCGAAATCAGAAAATAGTTTTTTCTTCAACTCTGCCACAGGCCTAGTCAAGAACTATTCTTGTACACAAAGCGTGAAAGTCATAATAGAGCAAAAACTTTTGAGTTTTTGCTGAAAATTAAAAGTTTAAGAACGTGTCTAATACTTGCCAGTCATGGGTGTATTTCAGTAATCCTGCAGGCCCAGGGGTCCGCATGAAGGTTCTGAACACTGCCTGTTACTTGAGAAAGCAATGGAACCTTCAGCACATTAGCATTTTGGCCCTGACCCAAGAAAGCACTTAAGCACATGCTTAACTTTAAGCACATGAGTGCTCCCACCCACATAAAAGGACCACTTACTGAAAATTAAGCATCTGCAGAAATACTTTACTGTATCGGCTCCTTTGCTGAGCATCTTACAGGATTACATCCTATCAAGTGACTCTGGAAAAAAATAAAGATACCACCTAAATAGGAATTGACTTGAGGCTGGATTGCCGATTGCCAAAAGCTGCCTAAGCACATGTGGCACTGCACTATGGAGGCCACGTCCTCCCTGGCTCTCACAACAGCTGCACAGCAGCGAGAAGCCTCTCCTGAGGGCAGCACATGTTTAGAGCTGCTGTTTCAGCCTTTGCTGTGTGGTTCTAAAAAAAGTTCTGTAGAAGCTATTCACTGTGACCATAAACTTGCCTGCTTCACTGAAGGCTAGGGCGTAAAGTACAGACCTGCCATGAAGCACTACACTGCCTACACAAGGCAAGAGTTGCTTCCAGTTAACATGAGTAAGGTGTTAGAATGAAAACAGCAGTCCACTCCAGGTTCATTGCTTTGTATCAGGCCCTAAAGACCTTAAATTATACACAAAGAAGGTGGTGAGGGGATAACCACAGCACAGAAATCAATCTATCCAGGCACAGGGTAAGGCAGTAAAAAACAATTCTAAGCAGGCAGTGGAAAAAGATTGTGTCATTGTCACCCACATGCATTTTTTGAAGGTCACAAACACTATACGGTTCAGGCTCCCACAGTAGAGTAATACTCATCAATTCCTTCAACTAGATTTCAAAAAGATAAACTACTTCCAGTGATGGATTATGTAGCCCCAAGAAATGTCCAAACAGTCTGAAGTCCTTCCAGGATGAAGCCTACTTATGCCTCCCTACTGAATGCTGAATCCCCCTCCTTGGGAAAGAAACCTGGGTGCTGAAGGCTCTATCCTGGTGAGAGCAGCCAGGGAACTGCAGGTACAGTTCTGTGTTCCACAAAAAGCGCTTGCCTTAACATTACAACTTAACCTTAATGTTACCATGACTGTTTCAGAGCTAGAACTGGTTTGTTAGTGACAGAAGTTTAAAGGCACTTACATATGAGTACGTATATAAGGAAGTGCTGGTGGAAACAGCAAGATAGCAGTTTATGGCTTATACAAAAATATTAGTCTGACCAGCAGAGCTGCTGGACCTGTCTGAGCAGCAGTAAGATACAGAATAAACCCCTCCTTTGCAGTGCAGCTGCATGGTGCTGCCAATGCACCTTGAAATCAGAGAATAAGCAGCTATTTCTGCTTCTGCACAGAGCTGTGCAACAAGCTGCTCCTGACCCCAGAATGTGACTTATTTGTACTAAAGTCACAAGCTGGCCACCCACCACGCAGGTTTCCTACCTGCTGCTCCACACACACCGAGGCACATCCTGCATGCAGGACCTCAGCACAGGCACCTGTCAGCCCCTGTAATTTGTGACACATCTGACAAGGGCGGCTGGAGCCACCGTTTACAGCCCAGTGTCACTTTTGGCTGTGTGTGTTCCAGCTGCTGTTGTTGGGAGCACTTCCCTTGCCGACTCAGATCAAAGGCTGCACCAACACAAACACATGAGTTTTACAAGTCAGTCAGCTGTGCGTTGTAACAAAGGTGTGCCTAAGATGCTCCTTAACATTTCTCTCCCCATACTTAAAATTGGCGTCAGCTTGTACAAAGATTAAGATCAGGTAGACAGGAAGTACTATCCACAATGTTGGCACCAGAGGACAAAGTGATTGTAAGCAAGATTTATTAAGTAGCTTTGAATGAACATGCCTTAGTTTTCACTCAGCTTCTTATAATGGACCAAACGCAAACCAGCTTTTTTTACTACCTAATCAGATACAGAGACTACTTCAACATCTAGATACTTCAAGGTCTATCTCATGGCACGTGAGAGTTTCAAGTGGTCCTTTTTCAAGTGGCAAAGAAAACCTTCATGCTTCTTAACTACACCATCTTAAAATTGAAGAACAATAAATCTGGCACAGAGAGCCAAAATGCAGGTCTTGTTACACAAGAAACAGCAATACACAAAGCATGGGGCAGTCACTGACCAGGCTGGAGCAAGTGCAACAGAAGTCAAAATTTCCTGCACCATTATTTTGCTTATGAGTCCTAACTAAAGTTTTACAAGGAAGAAGACAACCATTCCCGCATTTGACTATTTCACTTTGAAAGGAATGTAACCTAGTCTTCGCTATTTTCTTTCCACGTGTATCTGGTAGGTATATTTATCATCAAGAGATTTTCCTCCTCCACCCACTTAACAGGTCTTGACTTTGTGTGGCCCCTCTATGCCAGCATATTTGTGCTTTTTGTAAGAGCCTACTTTAAAGTATGACATGTTTACGTAAGAGGCATTGATGGCTAACACAGGCCACAGCGCAGCAGGGCATTTGGGATGGTGTCACAGAGGAATGCTTTCCCCTGATTTATGAGCATGTTATAGTTATTCAGGTGGAGTGGCAGGACCTGCGAGTAAGCACCATCATGCAGATCAAATGTGTTTTAAGTTCACAGTTCAGGCTGAAGCACTGCCAGTCACCACAGGGCAGTGGAAACTAAGGCCTCTGTTTTCAAAGAGAGAGCAGTCTCTGAAGACAAGGAGCTGCCTTTCTCCCTAAGCCTCGCTAACCAAAATCTTGCACTGTTCTCATGAACCCTGTTCTGCAACTGGATGATGGCACATGTGCAGATTCAGAGACAGATGATTATGCTAGCCTACAATATTACACCATTCTTTTCATATGACAAATCTGATTCACTTGACTGTTTCCACATACTTCTTTAATTGCTTGAAGAAAAGTCCTTTGGCCCCTTTTAATATGCTTTATTTATAACGGGTACAAATTGAAGAGATGTTCTTTAGAGACATGTGACCGGTTTTCATGTTTGTAAGCCCATACACTGTACAGTGTGCTTGCCCATAGAAAGCAAAAGCAAGCTTTGAAGCAGCATCTGCTCCCCCAGCACTCAAGCCCCACACCCAGTGTTTGGCTGGACCTTTTCTACACAATGTGTTTATTTAACATTTCCAGCTCCCAATTAAATACATTTCCCCTCATTTCCTTTGCAGACTGTTCACATCTGCAGTTTGCATCTTTGAGATGTTAGGCTTTATTTTTTTCCTTATGCTGTTATACCTTCCCCTGATATTACCAATTTGGCAACACAACTCTGTAAACCTGTTCTTGTATCAAAGCTTATGCAGAACTAACACACATCCCATGAAAGAACCGGAGTACAAGTCCTTCACAGTTTGTAAGAAGCGGGAAAAAAAGCAGGGAAAGAAGTTCTCCTCAGCATCTCTCATACTGAAACTCCTGGAGTTACTTAAGTGAAGCCACTTAGGATACTACCTGTTTTTAGAAGAAACTTATGACTCTTCCTAAAAGTCTGTTTAATAACTGTGAGCTTTATGCTGCTACTCTTGCAGAGCTAGTAAAGAAGCTAGCTCTTAGTTTAACCTTAATCCCTTAGTTTAACGTTAGGGAGCTACTTATCCCTACAGTGAGCATACAAGTGACATAGAATCATAGAATAGTTAGGGTTGGAAAGGACCTTAAGATCATCTAGTTCCAACCCCACTGCCATGGGCAGGGGCACCTCACACTAAACCATCTCACCCAAGGCTCTGTCCAACCTGGCCTTGAACACTGCCAGGGATGGAGCATTCACAACTTCCCTAGGCAACCCATTCCAGTGCCTCATCACCCTCACAGTAAAGAACTTCTTCCTTATATCCAATCTAAACTTCCCCTGTTT
>JANHGB010052017.1:0-24269 GCA_026283785.1 Coracopsis vasa | reverse complement strand
GCTTCTCTGGGCAACCTGTGCCAGTGCCGCACCACCCTCACAGGGAAGAATTTCTTCCCGATATCTAATCTAAATTTACCTATCTACCTTAAAGCTATTCCCTCTTGTCCTGTCCCTACATGTCCTTGTAAAAAGTCCCTCTCCAGATTTCTTGCAGGCCCCCTTTAGGTACTGGAAGGGTGCAGAAAGGTCTCCCCAGAGCCTTCTCTTCTCCAGGCTGAACAAGTTCAACTCTCTCAGCCTGTCTCCATAGGAGAGGTGCTCCAACCCTCTGAGCATCTGCGTGGCCTCCTTTGCGTGGCCCCAACATTCTTCTGTATGGGCTGCTGTGGGGAGCATCCCAGCCAGACTTGGTATACTTAAGTTTTTGGTTTGTACACTGCTATTTGATATGTATATGCACACTGAATTAAAAATTATGCAAGTTTTTGAAAAACAGTTCTCTTTTCTCAATAATGATAATTTCACAGTATATCATACTTCATGTTTGAATTGCTGACTAACAAATTCAGTTCCATGCAGGTTTATGACCAACCAATAAAACTTGTGTGGAACATTTCTTATTGTATATATATTTTTTTAATTGCAGCCTTAGGTGTAATTAAGAAAAACTGCACAGAGCAGGCTTTAATATATAATAGTCCTGAAGCTTCTTTCAAGACTTCATGGGTTTTTTTCTATGGAGAATGTATTCGACCAACTTACACATGCATGGAGTCTGCTTTCACACAGATCTTATGGACAAACCCAATTATCCAGCTTCCTGTTAGGGAAGCTAGACAACATTTGTGCTTCAGCCATTAACTGGTTTCATGCCAGACAAATCTATAATCAAATCTTTGGGGGAGTTATTTAATAACAGAATAGGTATGGCTGCACAAAGTCTGGGTCTGTTTCTTTGCGTTCACAAATAACAGGCACTCTTCTGAAAATCTCTAATTAAGAGGAGAACAGTAATGTAGCAGAGCTCAGAAGTGTATGGAGCGAAGTTTATTTCTTAACAAATAAGCTCCCTAGGGAGTGTTCAGAAGATAATATTCTGAGCTACCAAGCTCATGTTGTTGCTTTCTCCAAAACAAAGATGAAGTTAGCTTTAAAATTCTATTTTTAAAATGCAAAATGAAATCTTACGTTTTCTGGGCTCAGTTGCCTCAAACCCCAGCCATGTCCTTGTTGTGCCTCGTGGTCTTCAGTGCATTTTTAAAAGAAAGATACTTTGATATAACTTTTAGAATTTTTGGTTTAAAGCTGTAGCAGAGCTCGAAGCTGAGTCTTGAGCCACAGCCTCCAGATCCTGAAGGTATTTTCAAAGTGCTGAGGGATAGCTCTTATCAGGGGCTGACCTGTGGCTGTGATCAGAACCGTTCACACTGAAGATGATGCACAGAAGCCATATAAGGCTTTTTAAGAAAGTAACACTCACATTTGCCCTCTGCAGCAGGGTTTCGAAGACCAGACCTCGGGGAAGGTGACTGGAGCTAGGCTGAGCAATGCAGGGCTGGTGTAAAACCATCCTTCATGCAGCCTGGTGAGCAGAAGCAGAGGTCTGCAGCGGGTGGCCCCATGGTGGCTCTTCCTTCCCTGTTGCCATCACCTCCCAGCCTCAGAGCAGCCTGGCAACTCCCACCCCTATTGCTGCTTCCTGAGGTCCCTCCACACGGCTGCTTTCTGCCTCTGGCTTTCTGCAGCTGTGTACCACCCTGCTCTGCTTGTGGGAGCATGGTCCCCGCTCCAGCATCTGAGGGATGTCATAACAGCAGTTCTCAGGCAGAGGTGGGCAGGTATGTGATGCATCTGGAGAGGGAGCTGGGGAAGCACTTGTTTTGCAAAACAGGAGGAGGTAAAGTGTAATTAAACTATTTTGAACAAATGTAGCAGAGCATCAGTGCTGTACAACTGGCAACGAAGACACAGTTGGCCGAAAGAATGATGATCAAACTTTAAAAAAACCAATCTGTTTTCTGCTTTAACTGATACATCTTCCAATCTGCTCTTCGGTTGTGTTGCATTTCTTTTTTTCCTGAGGCTTGCAGGAGAAGCCATTAAGTTTTCCAGTGAGAGGATAAACAAGACTGCTTTTTCTCATGGACTAAGGAGGAAGACAGGTTTCTTTCTCTAATGCTGATTTTGTTTGGATTAAGCATGTTTTCAGAGTTCAGTTAAAACCAATTTGGTTCCCTTTGCTTGCAGGAAAGAGTGTTGGGTGGGTTAAATCAGCAATTGAATATGAGCTAATTCAGGTGTTTAGTGCAAGCATATGGTTAACCTATTCAACAGTAGCTGAAATGTGCAAGATTACCTTGTAAGCTATTGATGACAGTATATAGTCATGAATACGTTAACTCATAGGCATGCACATGAGAAAGACCACAAGAAAGTGATCTTTCTCCCAACAGTTTCATTTCAGTACCCTTTGCAGCAGTTCCTCACTGGTTGATTACAAGTTAATTTTAACAAAAGGAGGTGAATGTCCTCAAAAAGGCATTGCGCTATCTGGCATTTTAGGTCTGCAGGCCGAGGAAGGAAGAGGCCAAGAAAAACCAGTTGAAATTGAGGAATTGAGCCAGCTAGGTTTTCTAGGGAAGCAATCCAAATGTTTCCCAGATTGCCACAAACTGTTAAATTGTGTACAGTAAACTTAAACTGGAAGATGCCCAATGGAGCCAGATGCCATGGCTGTTTGCAGAGCTGTCAGGGGAGTGGTGAGGTATCTGGGAAGTGGAGTTGTAGGAAGGGGAGCACGTGGTCAGATGCAGAGTGCTGGCAGCTGTAACTCCCTGAAGACGTTTTTCAGGAGAAGGGGAGAAGAGGTTCAGATCAGGGAGACTTGGCTGAGGTGCTGTAGGCTTTGGGTTTAGTGTTTTTTTCATTTAAGCACTTGTAGCCAACAGTCTGCCTCTATCTTTCCAGCGTCTCTTTAGCTGTGTGCAGTTTCATTGCGTAGTGAATTGACTGAGCTTGTAAATCATCCACCTTTTTACCAGTAATTCAAGACATAGGCCTTTCCGGGCATGATAAAGATGCAGCTTTTTCGTCTAGCAGACTTATTCCTAAAATTCTCCTTTCTTGTTCCCATTAGCAAATTGTTAAACCGTTTCTAGATCTGCTGACACTGGCAAGAAGCGATTGGCTTTGCATTGCCTGGACTCACAAGTCCCCGTTATTTATATCATTGGTTTCAAAGCAGGAACAAGCACTGCAGATTAGTTTTGGCAAGAAAATGAAGATTATGTGATTTGGAGACAAGTCTGTCTGGTTTACTTTTAGAAATAAGTAATAGTTGAAAATTTAAAATTCCTCTTCTAAAATCTAAATTGAAATAGTGTCTTACATAAAGCTGTTATGGAGAATTTGGGGGATTGAGAAAAAGGGGAGGAGGAAAGGAAACTGCATCTTTGAAAATGGAAGTGGGAAATTAGGCTTTATCTTTAAAAACATGATATAAAGGCATAAACATACAGTGATTCTTCATTATTTTTGTTCTTTGGGATCATGACAGGATGTTTTTCTATAAATCATAGAATCACAGAATGATTCGGGTTGGAAAGGATCTTAAGATCATCTAGTTCTAACCCCCCTGCCATGGGCAGGAACACCTCCCCATAGATGATGTAGTGTAGCAAAATTGAAATTATATCACTGGATACTCTTCAGATGGTAATTCACAGGAGAAAAATTTTGACTATCATTTCATGATAATGATGATAAATTCTGTCTTTGAAACAAATACCTGAAGGTAACTTCATTTTTAAAGATGTTTATCTTTGTTTTTACATTAGGGTGTCAGATTTTTTTCTTCCATCTTATCTCCTCAGGCATCCAAGTATAATATTGGTACTAATTGGTTTACGATACCAATGAAAATATTCACGTTTTCCTTAAACAGGAAAGTTTATAACAGCAAGTTCGCAAGTACAGGTACATACGCTTTCAAACACATTTGTGTTTGTATTGGTATTGGTGGGAGAGTGGGCAGCCCAGGGTAGTCAGGACAGACCCAAAATATAGAATGTGGTGGTCCTCGAAGTTTGGATAAGAATAGGACTCCAGACTACATAATTTTCAGAAAGGTGTACTTGGCGGTGTAACAGGGTGCAGGACTTGACCTTAAACGCATCTTATCCCAGGTTCCTGTTCAAAAATCTCAGGGCCACAGGTGTCATTTGTCACCTAGATCAAAACTCAAAAGTGCGTGGCACTTGCAGGGTTTAACCCTTTCCCCCATGCTGTCATTTTTAGCAGTCTGTATTTTGTCAACGATGTTTCATACTTATACATACTTTATTTCTCTATTGGTTGGTTGATTTTGATTGTTGACAATTTAGAATAAACTTCCCTTTTAATAAGAGGCAAGAAATTTCCAAACACCTGACTGCGAAGGAAGAAGAAGTCTTGAGCCAGATAAAACTATTCTATGATTCCTTACGCTTTTGCCTTAATAATAATGAGTGCACATCTTAATAATGTTTTTGCCTGTATTTAAGCTCTCTTGTATATTTTCAAAAAGTCTCACCCCTCCCCGAAACCATGCAGTCTTTATTTTTCTTTCCCAGCTTATGTCTAAACCATCTACTAGGATAAGAGAGGGAGAATTGATGTTGTCGAGTTGTTTCCTGAAGAATCTTTTTTGATAGGAAGAACTAAAGTATGTGTACATGCATGGTTAAAATTGTATGTGATCCTTTTGAAGGGAGTACCTCTGGGTTTAATTTAGGAAGATAATCTTCATGTTAAAATTAAAAGGATGGGCTTTTTCTGTCCTACTTAGATCGCTAATGAGTCACTTTTCCTAGAGCTCCAGTCTTCACCCTCTCTAGTATTAGTAATGGGCTTGTGAGATCCTCGTTCTTCCCTCGAAGCAAGGAGTCACTTTCCTTGGTTATTCATTCCTACTGATATTTAAGACACAGACATCTGTGTGTGTTGTACAGCGTGTTGTACAGATGATGTTGAATGGTTAGCTCAGAGGTAGAGAGGTCTGTAGATTTTGGCATGCATGTTAGGCTGAACAAACCCAAAGGAAAGGTAAGACTTTTTAACCCAGTTTTCCCCCTTCCTTGCTATTTTTCTGGAGTATGTTCATCACATATCCAGCCCATTATGTCATGCTTCTCTTCCAGCCTCTGTGTCTCTTCCCTATCTTCTTCCACGTGGGACGGATGTGTGTCATGTATGTGTGCATGGCTCTTCAGAGCTCTCTCTGAAATTTCACCTGCGTTCCCGTTTCTTCTGGCATGCTGCTTATTTCTTCTGCTCAGCCAGCATTGTCACTCTGCCAGTCTTATGCCTCATCTCATGCCTGTGCTTGAGGTAGCCCACATGCTCTGGACAGCACAAATGCAAGTCCAAGTTTTACTTCACCCTAGTTTTAGACCTTTCTGTCACTGGAATAAATCACAAGTATAAGCACCCTGGTATAAAAATCCAGTTAGAAATTAGGATGTTGTGCCCCATATAGGGTAACAGAGCAGGCACGGATGCACTTGTAACCCTGGCTTAGTCCTAGGAGAAGACTGTCCCCTCTAGTTCTGCTTTTGTTTGTTCTTTATCTTTTTGGTTGTGTTGGGCTGAAAAATGAGCAGAACAGAGCCATTCATGATGTGACTATTAATAAGAAAATGTTGAAAGTATGGTAGGAATCAATAATGGAGGGTTTGTTTCCCCCTTGGTCACTAATTGATTGAATGTGATAGCCACAGGATAGAAAGGACTGCAAAATCCTGACATTAGCAACAACTAACTAGCTGCGGATGTCTCTGCTCTTCCAGAGGACACGAATTGTAATAAGAAATGTTCATTTCTTTAATGAACAAGAAGTTATAGGGCAAGAGGAAACAGCCTCAAGCTGAAGCAGGAGAGGGTACTAGGAAAAAATTCTTCACCAAAAGAGTTGTGAAGCATTGGAACAGGCTGCCCAGGGAAGTTGTTGAGGTATTTAAAAGACATGTAGGTGTGGTGCTTAGGCACATGGTTTAGTGGTGGATTTGGCAGTGCTACATTAACAGTTGGACTCAATGATCTTAAAGGTAATTTTCAACCTAAACAATTTTATGATTTTGTGATTCTGTGACTAACTGCGCAAGGCCTTTCCATTGACTCACAGCAAGATAGCAGTGGAAGGGCCTTTTCACCCAGCAACAGGGTGATACTGGGTTGACCCAAGTCCTTCTGGAAGGACAAGGAGAGTGCAAAGGCTGCTTTGCTTCCCAAGGGTGAATGGGTATCTGCACCCTTAAGGATATATGGTCAGGGACTCTTTTTCATCAGTATCAGGACACTTCTAGAGGAAGTATCCATAGACACATGTGAGCTTGTTTAAAAATACGTGCAGTGTCAAGCAGATCTTGTAAATTTCTTGATGATAATTGCACTAGAACATCACTTAGAATGTTTAAAGTTGAGATCACATAATAAACTTACTCAGTTATATCACTCCTAGAATGCAAAAGTCAGTCTTGCTTTATCTTTACATTATTTATCCTCAGAACCTCAGCCCAGAAGGTTTTTAATCATTTGCAGTGCTAAATTCAGAGGAAAAATGGGAGCTTAGTGGTTTTATTCAATTATTTCCGTTTTATCAAACCAGAAAATAAAATGTATAAGAAATTGTTACTTATTGTTGATTTGCTATTCATGTCATCTCATCTTCTGTACTGGAGAAAGGTATGTAGAATTGGAGTCTTATCTTACATTCATATGATTCATTGCTCAGCCTTCAACATACATAGTTGAAGATGTCAACTTCAGAAAAACCTAATAGGTTTCCTCAACATATAATAATTGCAGCACTTTTCTTGTAATGCCAGAATTTCAGGACTTAAAATTAGTTATAAATCATATTCTGTATTAATAATCTGAAACATTTTGTTATTTAACACTGACAAATGCACTTCTTAATGCCACTTCCATTCAGCTTATCCTCTTCTCTGTCTGCCTGTCTAGTCTTTATAAATGGGGACAGACTCACTTTGCTTTGACTAGATGTGTGTGCTGGAGTAACAGTGTCTGAAGGAGAACAGTAAATTCATCTGTGCAATGAGCTGCAGTCATCTGCCTCCATTTAACATGAGACAGTAGGACTTCTTAAAATGACACACAACACGCTAAACTGGCATGTTGCTAATTCTCATCTTTTAGAATATATGACATTGTATAACAACAGATTGTCACCATTATTATTAGATAATGTATTTTTACTCTTGTGGTCATTCTGGTAATGTCCTGTGTTGTTTGTGGTTGGGCATTGCCATGGGGTTGTTTTAGCAGGATGTGCTAAAGTTCCCATTGTTCTCACAGAATTACAAAACCAGTAAGTTTCAGCAGTCTCGTGGGTGTTTTCATCTCTTGCCCGTCATCTGTTCACTTCTTCTATTACTAATACTCTTGCCTGGAAGAAAAGTCAGAAAAGATGCTACGTGAACCTTCGCAAGTCACAGTAGTCCAAATGAACATGAGAGAAGCAGGTGTGAAGCAATATTATTCCATTTATTTTATTAGCTTATTTTGGATGAGATTTTGCAGGGTGTAGGTGCATCTTACCATGTTTGGGATGCTTGGCAATGTGAAAAAGCAAACAAAAAACTTTGTTGCCCATATCGGGTATCATGAAACTTCACGTAATGCAGCTGTCAGTGTCTAGTTCAAGTGCAGAATTACTGAGTAAAGGACTAAGAGAGCATTACTCCTTGGCTTTCACTCCCCTGGGCTGGGAAACTCTGCGAGGAGTCAGACCAACTGCAGAACTGTGCAGAGCTGGAGAGCTTTGGGCAATGGGCTTGTTCTTTTCTAGTGCATCTCTGTTGCGTGATACTGCAGAGGGAGAAGCAAACCAACTTTTCCTTCATTGCAACAGTAAGGTTGGCTCCTTACTTACTAGTACCCTGTGTAGACACAGCCAAGCACAAAAGACACTGAAACTTTTCAGTTCTGTGCATAGAACAATTTCTTTAGAAATGTCAAGAATTCAAGTCCTAGCAGCATTTCTGATTAATAGCTGCTTCTGATCTTTGAAACATTTGTTTTGTGGCAGAAGATTAATCACAGAAATCATCTATTCTAAAGGTCTTTGGTTTATTTTTTATTTCTGGAAGATGCATATATTTAAAAGCCTCTCCTGAGGCTTTTTCTCAGCTTCTTCTCCTAGGAATGTACATATTGCCTTCATCTGTCTCCCTTTATGAGCCTGCTGCATGTTGACAAGTTCTATAAAATTATTTCCAGTGTGTTTGAATGTTTTTTGCCCTTATTCAGCTGTAGGCACAATGACAAATCAGAGTTGCAGTATCAAATGTATTTTGCTGGGAATGACTGTGGTGAATTCAATGCCTTGCTGGTAACTCACTGTATTTCAAGGCGGAAGAGCTATATTTGATCTTGGGGGTGGAAAAGAAAGCCACAGTGTGCAGGCTGGTGGCTGCTCTGTCACTAATTTATTGGCAGTTTGAGGGGAAAAAAACAAATCTGCATTTTCTTTTTATCCTTAGGCCAGATATTAGCATGAATGATGGCACTAGCTATTTCAACAAGAGTTCAGTGGAAAATCTAACTCCTTGGAGAGTTGTGTGTAGTTCTGAGCCATAACTAAGGCTTTTAACTGTCACACTCCTGCAAATCATAATAAATGGTAATAGGTAAAAAGCCACTGCTCCTTTAAATCGGTGTCACCAGTGACTCAGAATATCTATTGATTTTTTTTCTCTTTATTCCTACCAACAGTTTCAATTAAGATTCAGCAGATCCACTCTGAGAAAACCCTGTATAAAACATTTCATAATATTTTGGTTTAATACTGCCTTTTAAATTCTGTGTAAGAAATGAACATTTAGAGGTAATTATTAAACACATTAAATCATTGATCTAAAAGGCTAGTATAATGCCCGATTCATAGCTTTTGTTATAAATGTTTGAGTGTATAATTACTAGGCTGTATAAATATATATTTCATCAACTTTTTTTCAGACAACAGCTATACAAATTTTAAAAGTCAATTATATTCACTCAGGCATAATACTTTCTGAATGCAGGAGAGCATGGTTTGGGGAAAAAAGAAAGAGAAAAAAACCAAAACCACACCATATTTTTCCTTGCAAATAGTGTCTGTACCAACAAATCATGTGGACAAAATGATTACAGGCTATTTGTCTTTACCCTTTGTAATGCAGTAAGCAAATTTCAGTGCTTCATCCATACATGAACCATTTGCTAATTTGGGGTCTGTACCACATTTATAGCACATTTGTCAGGCCATTTACCTGTATGTGTGTGTTTTGGGGAGGCTGTCTCCAGATGGGCAGCAGCTGTCATTCCGCATAGGATTGTGTGACCATATTCTGCATGGAAGCCCAGTGGGAAGAAGGCAGCCTGGGTCTTTGTCATTCTCCAGGAGATCTTGCAGACTGCAGAAACGTGAAGGGCAGCCGTTAGGGAGAAGAGGGAGATGCCTGTGGACAATAAATGCATATTAATAAAAAGGTTTGCCTCCTGAGCCACCGTGCTTCCCATTTAGATTTCCATAGTGGCATGTGGCAGCTGCAGTAATTGTTTGCATTAAAAGTAATATCGGGAACATAATGCATTTTTAGCAGACTGTGTTTTCTAGAGACCATGTGAGATTTGTGAGTTGTGATTTGGAAACCTCTGGCAAGAAATCTTGAGGTACAACACTGATATCTCTGAAATTTCTTTCAGAGACACGTACATTTGTAGCCGGTTGTTAGTTTGTTAGTTGGTACATGTAGATCTTTCTCAAGTCCTCTGCCATTTCGCAAACAAACTTAGATTGTCCATTTCCATTTTCACTTGGCAGGCTTCCATCCTGCTTCCTAAGCAGGCCTGTTGTTCTTTGCTTTCAAGACGATGTGCTGGGGAGCTTCACATGTTAAACATGACTTCATTGCCATCAACCGTTGGAGGCCTCCAAGAAGTGCATTAGTTGACCTACACATTCGGTTTTCTACTGGTTTGGAAATTAGCAGGTTAAAATAAAAAAAGCTGGAATGCACATCCTGCATGGCAAATGAAAAATGTTAAGAAATAAATTGCTGGTGTTCTTTGATGCAAAGAAGGATTAATTTCTGGAAAAGGCACTAAAACGGGGGTTGAAATTTCCTGTATTGTAATTTTAAAATGCCAGAACAGGAAGAGACCTTCACCACTGAGTGGTGTTCGAAGTTCATGATAAGCTCTAGGCTAAAGAGCCATCAATTAGTCACATACTTAAAAATCTAATTTATTAAGGAGCTGGAGGGCATTTGACATCACCATTCTAAAGCTTTTCCCTCTGAGGACAGTCCGAGGTGTTCAGTTCAGGTGTTTCAGTGTTCTGGCATTTTATTGTTGAAGGGCTAATGTTCTTTGGCTGTTTTCCTGAAGAAATGGAAGATATTGTGAGTCTATATTGTAAAAGAGTAATGAGTATAAAGCCTGATGCAAGGAGGATCTAATCCTGGAGAAATACCACCATTGAAATCCTAGTGCTCCCCAAAAACTTGAGACCATCTGATATATCTGAATATTGTTAGGAACCTTGTCTATTCTTACATGTGCTGCAGCTGTAATAAGAAGAAAAAACATCACAAACCAAATACCTAAATCTGGTCCATGTGAAGGTGGTGCAGTGGCGTTGGAGGAGAAAGGAGCCCTTTCTGCTGGAGCCACTGTCTCATGAACAGGAGCAATATCAGTAAACAGGTTGGGCAGGAAATCTCCTTTACAGAAAGGAGAAGTGTGAGAGGGGAGAAGTGAGATGAAAAATAGCAACAGTGGGGGAGAGGAGAGACTGTAAAACTCCCCCTTTCAGAATGATAGGAAAAATGGCGAAGAACTGCAAGAAAATATTATTTTTTTTTAAATTAAAACCAAATTATTTAAATATTTAAAAAGCTATCGAGACAAAAAAGAAAAAAAATTAAGCAATGAAGTGAAGAAAAAGACCGAGTTAGAGAAAAGATACTGATTTAGCTTTAGCCTGAGCCTCTTTGTGAAACGTGAGTTTAGAAGACCTTTGGAAACCAGATCAATGAAATCTTTAAAATCATTTAATTATATTGAAGGCCAAAAGATAAACACTCATGATAAAAACTTCTACTTTTATTTGCCAGAACAGGAGTAAAAGTTGTTCACTGCTCTTTTACCTTCCCATTGATTTTCCATCAAGCAAAGAAAAAACAAGCTACATTTGGACAGAAGAAGACATTGATTTACCTTCTGATTTAGAAATGTAGAATGCAAGGCAGTGGTCACTTAAGGGTAAATAAAACCATAGAACAAATGATAAGTCTACACAGATTCAAGAGGAAGCAAGCTTCTGTGTGAGATGAAACTACCAGCAACTGTTGTCCAGCAGTACTGGCGATGACGTATAATTGGCTTTATTTCCAGTTGCTACAAATAGATAATTTATTTCTTCATTTACTGCTTACTTCAAATGTAATTTATTTAGTTTGTTCAGGTGTTAGATCAGAGCATGCTGAATTTAAATGTAGCTTTTTGGGGTGCATTATATTTTTACAGAAAGACAACAAGCTTTTTTGTCTCAAACACTGTTTTTTGAGTACTGCCTTGTTTAGTGAAAACTGATTTTTCTGCCTATAAGAGACACTTCTGGAAACACAGCAACTACACTGCTGGTAGCATATTGATTGTATGTCCCATAAAACTATTTTCTCTGAAGGGACTTTGTCCTGTACCTTTCTAAACCTTGGTTTCTTGCATCTTCATTTCAAGTATGTATTCTTGAGTGCTAAACCTGAAGTAAATGGAGCACTCCTTCTACATGATCATAGATAAGCTTTAAATTACGTACAGATGAGCTTGACAAAATGTGTTCAACCCGTGACCTTCTCAGAGTCTTTCCCAAAGAGGACTGAAGGTCACCTATTGTTAACTCTATGATTGAGACTTGATTGTACATTGGTTTGAACCTGGGTGGATTTCCCTGTCTTCATGGTTTTAAAAGTGCTCGTAAAACAGTAATTTGTGCTTTGTATTATGTTCGTACTATAATGCCAGAAGAAAGGCCAAGAGAATTTATATTATTACATTAAAATATCAAAGAGAAGGTCGTGGAGTCTGGTCTTTATTGTACTCCATGAGTCAGCAGGGGTGGATCAAAAGCTGTTTCAGCCCTCAGCTGAGTCAGCTGGGCGATTCTGGGTACATTTGGGTTGGGTTTGATCTTTTTTAAGAGTAAGGGCTTCTCTTCCACCTGAGCATTAGGCTTTTGAACTGAAATTTGTGTTCAGACATAGTCACAGCTGCTTGGTTTTCAGCATTTCAGTATCTTCTATAGTATATAGTGTCCTAGTAATTCACAGTGTACTCAAGCCAAAACAGAGTAGAAAAAAATTAATTCAGAAGAGTGCATCTGTTTTGCCTTATGATTTGTTTGCATCTGACCTTTGATAAGGGCTGGTTCATACTTGCAGATTTTTAGAATTCTTCTTGAGTGTGTTACTGTCTAAACTTTTTATTCTCTTTTTCTTCTCTTTTGCAGGTTACAGATAGAAGAATCTTCTAAACCTGTAAGGCTGTCACAGCAGCTGGACAAAGCTGTAACCACAAACTATAAACCGGTGGCTAATCATCAATATAATGTAGGTAGCTTTCAGCATTTTCCCTTCTTCTCTTCAGGAGGAGTCTGTCTCAGGACTCACTGTTGGCCACTGTCTTTGGAAACACTCTGTGTTATCTGCTTTCTCCCTGATTTGGTCTTCTGAGGATCTTCTTTCTGTCTCAAGACCAGTATCACCCCTGGGGCTAAGGTCTGCCGATTCTGACAGTCTCATGTTACGGGTGGAGGGCAGACCACCTTTACCCAAGCCTTTTCTAGTGACTCTATTACATTCTTCCTCTAGTGTTTGTTTTTTAAATGTAATTTTAAAGTTTGGGGACAAAAGGCAGTTCTGGCTCTGTGCTATGAGATGTGGAAGCACTCCTTTGAGCCAAATAAAATACCATACGGAGGTGGGTAAAAGGCTTGAAAAGAATCATTAGTTTCCAGTCCTTTGGAGGAACTGACAACAAGTAAGAAAGAGTAACAGCTGATAATTTTTCGCAGTTTCATACCTTCACAGTACGTGTTATTAGCATCATTGGCTCTGTCAATATTACACCCACACTGCTGTTTCAGATCAGTTGATGTACATACAAACTATAATGTCCTTTTTCTTAAAGATCCTCTTTGAGTAATTTGTAAGTATGCATATATAATCCCTGTTACTGTTGAAAGTGGGAAATGTTAAGTCATACTGAAAACGAGTCACTGTGTTAGTCATTTAAACTTTTACACTTTTATTAAGATTTTATTTACATAAAACAAATGACAATATGCAGGATGATATTTAAGCATTATTCTGAAAGGCAGTCTGTTTCCACAGAACCCAAAATAATCGTTTCTCCCTCATGGGACTGTTTTGTAGTAGTTACTGTTCAAAGCCTGATCTATACATAGATGATCATACCAATATAACCATTTCAGCTAAGGGAATGACATTTAACCAGAATAGTCACACTGGTATATCCTGCTATGCAAATGCAATTTGATACGAGTATATTGTTTTATGATGCTACTGTTATTCTTCTACTTTCATTCTGGAAGAAGCCACAGTGATATACAGCTCCTTTTTTTAGTGGGGTGTTGTGTCATTTCCCTGACACTAGCATAATTACAACACCATGACTTCAACCTGGAGAGAATCTTTCAATCTTCATTCCAGTTACAAACTGCTGTCGTCATATCATTATAGAAATCTAAGTCTTGTGTGAGCTTTTAGGGGGTATAAGCAGGATGTAACCAGGCTTCTTAAAAGTTAGGATGCTCTTGTGTCCTAATTGTAATGTTTTTATTGGTTACATAGCTGTCCATGCTAATGGAAATCTGTTGGCAGTGTGTGTACTGTTCATATCTAACTTAAACAAGTTCTAGTGAGAAAAATCTAGTAGGAATTACTTGTACTTGAATCACTCTTGGCCTTGCCTCGACTCTAAAGGGCCAGGCATGACTATCCACACCACCTTCCTTTTCATCGAGTCTTTTATTAAGGTTCAGGTTAGATGGCTGAAGGGATGTACAGCTGGGAGAACAAGTCCATGAACTTTTTAAACCTCTTGGATAATTTTTTTTCTGCTGTTCTCAAGAAGCAGTTGCTTTCTTACCACTTGCTGCATTGCTGGTAATCGCATGACAACCCTGGTGGGGACAAGACTTCTCACAAGGAAGAAGAAAAAAATGTACAAACTACCACACATACTGATGCATTCAGTCATCTTCTGGGGAGCTTCTGAGGGAAAAACTAGTGTCTACTAAATAAGAAAGAAAAGAGTAACATTTCCTGAACAAAGATGATAGAATACTAAATGGGGCTTAAGCTTCTGTACCCATAAATGAACATACAACAGGAAGGAAGAGGAAAATAAAATACATGTAGATGGGAAAGAGTAATAGCTTGCCTGAATACAAGGATGGGGAAAATGATTTCTTTTTTCCCCAATAAATTGTAATAAGCCTACCTTTTTATTGGAAGAAATTGCAATGCCAGTACAATATATGCCAGGATTGTAGCCTAGCTTTTCTTCTCTGGGAAAGGGACCTTCATTTTCTTTGTATCTGTAAATATTACACATATATAAGTTTATAAGGTTGCAGTGTTAATATTCTTTCAGCTGGAATCTCTCTGCAACTTAATTCTTGTTTGTAATACAGCAGAAAAATACTTTAGTGGTCCTGGTTACCCCTTCAGAAGCTTCTATGTGCTTTTCCCTTCTCCCCACTCTCCCATACTATAGAGGTTAATACCTCTGCACCCAGGAGATGGGAAAACCTTTCAGACTTCTTTTGGGTGAAACTTCAGACTTAGTCTCACTTTTATATCACCTTTGTACTAGCTGTCTACCAAAGCAGTGTCGTGCATCAGCTTCAGCATTAATGATACCTTCAGGAAGGCAATTTTGGCAGCTTTTCAGCAAGCTTAGAAACATCCTGGGAAGGTAAACAAAGAGAAATTGATTCCTGTATGAAGTCTTGCAGGGATAAACTCACAACTGCTGCACTCAACAGTTTGCTCTAAAATGGTCCTTCCTTGAAATCAAATCGTATTTTGATGCTTTTT
Source organism: Coracopsis vasa (assembly GCA_026283785.1). Taxonomy (NCBI): domain Eukaryota; kingdom Metazoa; phylum Chordata; class Aves; order Psittaciformes; family Psittacidae; genus Coracopsis; species Coracopsis vasa. The sequence continues at coordinate 9,162 of JANHGB010052017.1, read as the reverse complement.
AAATTTAAAAAACACGCAAATTTAAAGAAATCTTACCATGTACCTGTGTTCTGTAATACAAGTCTCAAAAAGTGCTTTAAGCCTACTGCATAAAACATCCTGATTGCTCGTAACAAGTTACAATGCAGCCTTTCATTTTTTTTCATTCCTGTTTTCTTTGCAGTGTAGGCACAAGACAAAAAGAAGAAAACAGAAACATATACCATGCCTTTTTTCGCTTCACAATGTGCTCCATGTTTTTTATGCAGCAGTGGGAGCTGTTGCTGGAGTTTGAGGAAAATGCTGGAGTGTTTTCTAATTAAGATATGGGCAGCAGGGATACCAGCTGCAAATAACTTTTCAGCAAAGGGAGGGTTTGATATTCAGGTTTTTTCGTGAGCTGATTTTATACATTAATCACATAATCACAGAATGGTTTTGATTGGAAGTGACCTTAAAAGCTCATCCAGTTCCAGCCCCCCTGCCCTGAGCAGGGACACCTTCTACTAGACCAGGTTGCTCCAAGCTCCGTCCTTGAACACTTCCAGGGATGGGGCAGCCACTGCTTCTCTGGGCACCCTGTGCCAGGGCCTCACCACTCTCATAGCAAAGATTTTTTTCCTAATATCTAATCTAGATCTACTCTCTTTCAGTTTGAAACCATTCCCCCCTGTTCTACCACTACACACCCTTATAAAAAGTGCCTCTCCAGCTTTCTTGTAATTCATTAATTCTTAATTAATTAATAATATTAAAATATCCACATTACATTTATATAGGGAATACAAACACTCTTCTTTGATTTACTGTAGCTCGTCCAGAGAATGTAAAATAGAAGCTCCTGCTGGTAAGAGTGTGCTGAGGCACTAAAATAGTAGAGAAAGAAGAATGCTGGGCATTGCAATTTACTAGGGAAAAAAAATAAGTGATTGTGTATTGGTTGAATAGGCCACTTGATGTTATTTGCTGGAATACTGTTATTCATGTAATTAGAATTTTATACCTGATCATGAAATAGTCCTGTCAGAGACCTAACATCAGGGAGAGAATGTTGAGAATTTCCTTATTGTTACTTTGTTCCTTTGTGTAGGAAGCATCCATTTTAAAGCAATTTTTTCTCCTCATGGAGGGAGTTGTACTAGTAGCTAGTTGCTAGCTAAGCGCGTTTTTACTATACGTCATTTGAAGAGGTACAAACTGTACTGTGGATTTTTTGTTGTTGTTCACAGAGATTGTCTTGAGACTCTGGGTTTGTGTGGAGAGGTTGTATTTTTTATGGCACTAACATACAGCTGGAAAAGCAGATAAGTATTTGGTTGCTCAAGCCCATCTTAGGTTTTAAGCAGAAATGGCAAACTTCAAGCTACAAGTTGGGAACAGTTGCTCTGCATTCAGTTTAATGAGGTACATCTGTTTCAGGATCTGAAAGACAAGGTTGGCTGGCCAGAGAGCTGTGAGCAATGGCAAAGGTGGTAATAGTCTTCAGCCACTTTGGGACACATACCAAGGTACAGGCTATTTTCACTGAGAGAGTAGGAGGGAGTTAGCTGGCAAAGAAACATAGGAAAAAATAAATTGTGCCAAAAAGCTAATCTGTCTTATTAAAAATAAGATTTTTAGTATCCAGTAGAACTGTGATTTTCATTTCTAGGCTTCTTCTCTGAAGGTCTTCCTTCTGAGGATCAGGTTTGAGATGTGAGAGGCAGAACAACTCCCATACAAAATTATCTCACAGCCAGGCTTGTGTCCCTTATTGGTCACGAGCATCTTTTCTGCTGTATGTTGTGCCTCTTCGGATTCACCCCCACAGTGTGCCTGAAAGCACCTGATGTTTACATGAATTATATTGCCTTCTGGGTCACCTTTGTTGGTTCCAAGGAGCTTGATGGTTTTCTGGTATTGAGGGCGGTATAGGGGGTGGATGGGATGATGTGCTGGGAGATGTTGGTGATTGGGGTTTGTTTGGGATGTGCTGGCCTGTGCAAATCTTGCTTCTGATGATCAATCTGAGGAAATGTTGGAAGTATTTTTGAGGCAGTCTTGTGCAAACTGTAATAGTTAAGTACTTTTTAGTACTCATTCTGAAATAGGATGGTGTGGCAACAAGAGGCCTCTCTTTGCTTGGAATAGGTTTTTTTTGAGTACTGTAACTTCGCGTGTGCTACTCAGGTTTCTCTTGAAGGGATACCATCTGCATGCTCAAAGTGTGTCTTCACTTGGTGAAGTTTGGTTTTATATTGGTGGAGTGATTGAGTGCTTGAGTGCTGTTTCTGGAGCAAATGGTGCAGTGTCCAAGGGCCGTTTGAGCATCCTTTGTGCAGGTGGTTGTTATGACAGTGCATGTAGCCATGCTGGTCTGTGGGTTTTCTAGAGAATGGCATTTTGTAGGTTTGAAACTTGTCATTATACTGCAGAAGCTGATACCAACAGAGGTGGAGTGAAAATACCATCTCAGTATGTATTCCTATACTAATACTAATTCTCTCTCCAGGTTTGGGCACGTTGTGCAGGCTGTGTTCCTGAAGCTGGTTAAAGCAGAGTTACCTATCTGAAAAGCTTAATTGTGTTGAGGACAAAATGCTTAGTTTATGTTCAGAAAAGAACATTTGAGTGCTCAAGAGAAAATTTTCCAGACGAAAAGCACTGAGTCATTGAACACTGTTTTATGAAATAGGTTTTTTATGCCTTAATGTTCAGCACTGAGAATTAGACAGTGTTACATATGAATGTCTTTAAGATGTGTTTTGCATTTGATAGATTGAGTATGAGAAGAAGAAGAAAGAAGATGGAAAACGGGCTCGAGCTGATAAACAACAAGTGTTGGACATGCTTTTTTCAGCCTTTGAGAAACATCAGTATTACAACATTAAAGACCTGGTGGACATAACCAAACAGCCAGTGGTATGTACTAGCTGTCTTGTAATACAACCATTTTCAGTAGTTCCTATTGTGTTTATTTTCCATATCCAGAAAATAGTTTACTATGTATGCCTTTGAAACAGCTCTCTAAACCAGAAATCATCGAGTTTTAAGTTCACCATCGTAAGACTCTATGGGAGTTGCAGTGAGTATGCTTCTTCTTGACAGAGGCGGTTTAGACAACCTAAATGGTTGCTTTAATACTAGGAGCCAATTTCTGTGATGCTCTGAATGTCTCCCATGCTACTCCTGTCCTCACTGAAGTAACAGCCTAGTTCTGTTACTGTTGGCAGTAAAGGGTGTGAGTGGTCAGCCCTTCCTTCAGTTTCTGAACTTTATCTTGGCATAGCAACAGGAGTTACTCTTTCTCTGTGGGCCTAGGAAACTGTGTTTCATGCAACTAGTATTAAATGCACTCATTGTCACTGTTAGGAGCTCAGGCATCATGTCAGCCAACACCCCCAGAATCACTTGATTTCCTTCACATATAGAATAATTTTTAGACTAAGAGTTATGGGGTTGATACATGGGATTTATTTTGATTTTTTAAAAACATTTCTGATGTTTGTTTCCACAAACAGGAAAAGCATGAAAACATGTGTTTACATGCTGGTTTTGTTATCCTGCTATATCTGACAGCCTCTTCATCTATGAACCCTAACTTCCCAGTTCTTTCCCTCCTTCCCCTGTTCAAGCTTTCCTTGAGCAGACCAGGCAGGAGATGGGGGAGACAATGACATGTGAAGTATGTTTGGTGCTTTTGATGTTTTTCACTGCTAACTTTGGTGCCTGTCCTAAACTCAGCTGCAGTTTCCAGAAAACTTAAAGGGACTTAATTATGTTTGAGTCTAAATGGAGCAACAATTTCAAAAGTTGTTAGGGCTAAGGCAGAAGAAGGAACAGTGACAGCTTGATTGTGGGAAAAAATATTCCTCTGTAAAAGAGGGGGAAAATGGAGATGTTTACTAGTTTTGTCACTTCACATTTAGAATTAAGTGGATCTGTATCAGTGTATCAGAGGATTTGTATAAGGTGCACAATCTGTTTGGTTAAGAAGCTGCACGAAGATGCTACCCAATTCAAACACAGCAGGTTCATGGTGTTCCAGTACCTTGGGAGAAACTAGCTGGATAATGTATTCGTGTCTTCTATTTCATTCGTTTATCTAATGAGTCAACTCTTATCTGTGTGGCCAGAAGGTATTTGGATCATGGGAGCTGAGAAGGGAGAAGGAATAGGAGGAAGATACGGAGAGAGTGGCAAGAAAATGTAAAGCTTTCTTATTTTTGTAAGAGATAGGTGTGATAATCACTATGTCGATCACTTTGAATGTAAGTAGGTGCAGATTTATCCCGTTATCCCACCTGGCATGACTTCAGCTCGAAATAGTCACCCACAACTACCATTTAAGCCATGGGAGAACAAATGTTTTCTTCCTCCTGTGATGTGATTTACCTCTTAAATGTACCTGTCTCTGCATCAGCTCAGAAGAGCCTGTGCTTCTAACACAAATTTCTTCTTTAAGCACCAAAAGTTGGGCAACATTAATCCCAATTTTTGTCTCAGTCACTGCCCCAAAGATTAGATTTATAAGGTAGCTATTAAATTAGATACATAGAGCAAAATACCTCACATGAATACTTCTGTTACGATGAATTTCTATGCCTATCTATGTATCTCTGCTGTCATCATATGCTACTGAATATATTCTGCCTGTAGTATAGTGGATCTGTGCTGGTACTTTCATCTCAGCAAATCTAGCCTTTTTGGGTTGGTTTTTTTTTAACCATTTTAGTAATACAGATATATTAAAAGGAAATTGGAGACTAATTTGACCCAACATCACATGTGATTTGGGCTATATTTTTGCATCTGTGTTTCTTATTTGAGTCTCTCTGTTGATGGCTAGAAGTCCTGTAGGACTCCTGAGATTAATTAAACCATTAAGCCCCCCTCCACTGAGTGCTGTCTCAGTTTTGAGCTGTGAGTGAGAGTTAAGGGGTTTGTGTTCATTCCCAGCCAGGTTTTTGACATAGGTGTTGGTGCCCATCCAGCTTCCACAGATCCTCTAAGAAAATAAAGGACCCAAATTGCCTTTCTTCAGCCAGTATGGTGATAAATTCAGAACTATCCTTCAGTGCATGACCTACCCCACATCTAAAGCTACCCTAATTTCCCATCTGGGTTCCCATTAAAAACTTGTGTAGGAAATTGCTAATAGCATCCATTTCCATTTAAAGATACTGTCCCCCTGTTCCTGCCACTCAGCCGCTGTTTGCTCTGTGTGTGAGCACCCCTGGTGCTGCCGACTGCAACCTCTGGTGTGCAGCTATAGGGATTTTATCTGAAAATGAAGTATCCGTTGCTAATGCCCACTGTGACTTTATTGTTTGCAGAGAGCTATAGCTGACAAAAAAAAAGCCAAATGCCAGCAGGTGAACAGGCATGCGTTCCCCACACTGTACAGAGGCTGGCTGTTAATTAATCTCTGCTGCGTGCTCACTGCTTTATTTTCTGTCATACTGTCTAAGATTGTCTGGGTATGTAATTTCTCCTCCAAGTTTCTAAATGTTGAAGTTATTTTCAGATGTGAGAGAAAAAATGCTGCTGCTGTCTCCTTGGCTCCCATTAAAATGAAGTTGTAGGTGCTTACCTCACTGGTTGATAATATTTAAAACACGTTTGTCTAAGGGAATTAACATCCTTATTAGTGAAGGAACAAATAAATAAGGTTATTTTTCTTACATAATGGTAAATGTAAATTGTAAATTAAACCCTTGCTGCAGAGTATGTTGCGTGTTACATGGGAAATTGGTGCCATCTTTATTTTGCGATCATGAAATCAAAAAGCAAGCCTATTCTGAACACAAACTATTATTATATTTGGGAAAACTGGGTTTATTTGTTTTTCTTTCTAATGAAAAATATGATCTCGCAGTAGTAGTCAAATCTGTTGCCACCTACCCAGATGTACATACTGAGTGATCCCTGGAAATAGGGCAGTAATTCTAGATTTGGACTTGATGGCTGAGAACATAACATGCTTTTTATGTCAGCAATGAAGTATTTGTGGAGAATGGAACCAGTGGTCTGATGTGAACTGTATTTTTCAAAATGGGGCAGGTTGTTTGCAGCTTTTTCTTGTGTTTCAGCTTTAAGTAATGGCTGTCCTAAATACAGTGGGGTTTTTCCCTCAGAGTTTCAGAAGGGTTTTCAGAGCTCAGAGGTTAACTCCTCTCTCAGAAATTTTTGTCCCCTAATTCTATAATAACATTTCCCTTTCTATGGAAAAAAATCATGAGGGAAGGTGTAACAAAGCAGAAGATGCCTTAAATGTACAAACAGCTTGCCTACAGATTAGCTTCTGTGTTAGAATTATGTCTATATAAACATATTGGATCCCTTTCAGAGAGAAACTGTGGGCCCCTGGTTAGCACTCACCAGGCTCTAAGTTTCAGTATTTGGCTTTACTGGAGGAAGTGGAGGATATCTCTTGATGATACAGCATCAGACTGAGTAGTCTTAGTTTCTCCAAGGTGTATAGGCCAGCCTGGCACAGCACAGACCCAGGTGGAGGGTCCTGGTTCATGGAAAGAGAAGAGATCCCACAGGAAAATCGTAACATCCTCCGAACTCATCTCATCAAGCCACCTGCTCTCAAGTTCAGTACAGTACAGCAGGTTTATCCCTGATTTTTAATTGTCTAAAAGCTCCAACAGTTCCATGTTATGTGTGCACACAGAGTGATTTTTTGGGTTAACACTCTCTGCTGCCCCCCTGAAACCACTGCTGCTTGTTTCCCCCACAGCAGAGATGGCCAATAGGAATACATTGTAGATCCTCAGTTGCCGCAGTTCACAGTCCGAGCTTGGAGTGCCCTCACTTGTGGCACAGATGTTACCTCACTATTCACTTTAGGTTGGTTTTGTTCAATTTTGTTAGGCTGTGGATTCAGAACTCTTGGAAGTTTTGTCTAGAGAGAAGCAGAAGCGGCTGGGGAATTTGGCCTGAAAACCAGTTGCAATTAAAAGTGATCTTTATATAACTGTGATTTAACCATGATATAACGGTGATTTGGAGGTGTGAGCAACTAGTGAGAGGTGAGGACTGCCATCACCCAGAGATAGTGCCACTGAACAGCAGGAGCCATGAACCGTGCAGCCATAGCAGTTTCGTTCTGCCTGAGCCCTGCAGCATCATCACACCTTGTGACCTGGCTTCCCAGATGCAAACTAGGTCTCTAGACCAGGAACTCCATATCAATGTACTAAGGGACTAAGCACAATTACACTTTTCCCAACTCTCATTAATCTGTCTGTGTGGTCTGGAACAGAATTTAACCTTGAATCTGGGTGTTTCTTCCACCCGCTCACCATCTTTAGAAGTGTCTGTCAGTGGCACTGCTGAAAGCTCCACAACCTCCCTGGGCAGCCTGTTCCAGTGCTCTGCCACCTGCAACGTGAAGTTCTTCCTCATGTTGAGGTGAGGCTTCTTGTGTTTTAGTTCATGGCCATGGCTCCTTGTCCTGCAACTGGGCACCACTGAAAAGAGGCTGGCACCATCCTCCTGGCACCTGCCTTTGGGATATTTATATGCATTAATGAGATCCCCACTCAATCTGCTCTTCTCTCGACTAAACAGGCCCACAGGCCCATCTCCCTCAATCTTTCCTCATAAGAGAGATGCTCCAGACCCCTCATCATCCTTGTGGCCCTTTCCAGTAACTCCTTGTCCTTCTTGTGCTGAGGAGCCCAGCACTGTACACAGTACTCCAGATGTGGCCTCACCAGGGTTGAGCAGAGGGGGAGGATCCCCTCCCTCGCCCTGCTGGCCACACTGCTTTTGACCTGCTTTCATCACCTTTAAAAGATGCGTTGCACAACAGCAGTGTCATCGTACAGAAACCTTTGCGCACCAATTGCCATCGTAGCGGGCACATTTATGAGTAACGACAGCATCTCTGCGCTAGTGGAGACGTGGGGAGCTGTGTTGAGCTGTACATTGTTCTCCTGCTGCCACCTGCTGGGGTCTGCATTGTGCACCCTCGGAGACTGAGGAGCTATCCCCGCAGTGCAGAATGAACTACTCCTGGGTGCAGCCGCTCTGCTCGAAGAAAAGAGCCTGGGAAGCTACTTTGTATGTGCAGTCTGATGGGGTCAGCTTTCTTCTGGACAAAGACCCCTCGTTGCTTTGATAGGTTTTCAGGAAGAATTCTGCTCCATGAGTCCGCCTGGAGCCTCGTCGTTAGTGTGGGATCTGGGGTTTTGTTGCTTTGTCAATTTTTGATGTGCACTTGGAGAGCGAGTAATGATCAGTTTCTCTAAAAGACACTTTTTCTGACTGACTGAGAATGGCAAATAAATAAAAAGCCCAATTTTCGCACTTAGCACAAAATGGGCAGAGTGTAAGGAAGAGACTGGGCAATCAGCCTTTCCTTTTTTCCTATATCATCAACAAGTACTTGCTTTCTTTGATGAGTTGAAGCTGTTGAATTTAGTGGAACTGTAGGTACAAAAGATACAAGGGTTCCAGTAACCCAGGTCAATGTGTGCACTCAAAAGAGGATTAAATTGCTCAGAGTAAAGCAATTATGAATGTAATGTGGGGATTCTAAAGCTGTGGTCTCTAGTTGCCATGGCAATCTACTTGCATCAGTCACCATTAATATTTAAACAAACAAGCAGGCAAATGGCCCTTTAAAAAATGAAACAAATTACGGGTGTTTATTATGAAGGGTAAAGGAGGGTGCTGTTAGGGAGCTGTCTTCTGCTGAAGGTTATACTGCTGGTGTAACATGGGGGGTTTAATTACTCTCCCTAGCCTTAATATTTGAACATATTACAAAGGTCTTTGGCACCTACTCAGCTCTCATCTAAATTTTATCTAGTAAAACGCTTCAAGCTTTGCACAAGGGCATGAAAACCAACAGCTCGGGGCTTTGGTGGGGAACTGAGTAAGGCAGGGAGCTTCAAGATAATTCCAACCAAAGCAAGACAGAAAGCCAAGATCTTGGAGGAATCCAAGCAGGAGGAAGATGCATGAGGTAACTTAGAGCAGCTTCCAGTACCTAAAGGGGCTACAGGAAATCTGGAGAGGGACATTTTACAAGGGCACGTGGTGACAGGACAAGGGGGAATGGCTTTAAATTGATAGACAGTAGATTTAGATTAGATACTAGGAAAAAAATTCTTCCCTGTGAGGGTGGCGAGGCACGGGCACAGGTTGCCCAGAGAAGCCGTGGCTGACATATTGTTAGCAGTGTTC
>JANHGB010052016.1:14425-112661 GCA_026283785.1 Coracopsis vasa | reverse complement strand
AGTTACATTCTTTCTATTCTCCTCTTCATCCCTCTGGGAGCTGGGGGAGGGAAAGAAGTTGGGGAGTGAGAGAGAGACTGCGTGGTTCTGATTTATGACTGACTGGGTTTAAACCATGACAACCAGTAATTCCTGATGGCCTTTTCCATAATAATCTAAACCTATGTGAGATAAAAGAATAATGTATGAAACTGTGGGTTTAAAAAATGGGTAAAGAACAGCAGAGAGATCTGGTACTGGGACATGTTGCCAGAGGCTAACTTTTCCACATGCTTTAATAAGTAAAATAAAAGATACTAATTGGTGTTTGAATATATATTTGTACCTGATATGTACTAGAAGATTTGCAGACTACAAAGGAAACAAAAAAGCCTTTGGCATCATTCGTGGTTCACATATTTGGAAGACTGTTTTGCCACTGGGAATTATGATAATGTCTTCTGTGAGTTTGACAGTTCTATGTTGCCATCTCTTGAATCATAAATATAGAGGGGATGTCTAAATAAACATAGGTGAGAAGCATTTTACAGATATTATTTGTGTTACAGGATCACCCACAGGCCCTATTTTATTAGGTACTGCATGTAAGAAAGCAAGCTTGCTGTGCAGACGTATGATGGATGAGGGTGTAAGGGGTCAGAGAAACAGGAAGCGACTTGGTCACAGTCATATAACAAGAATAGAAACGAAGTCTCCTCACTCCCTAACCCAGTGTGCTATCAGGTATTCCACATGCTGCTCTATCTGTATGCTTAGGTCTTTCTTAAGCTCAACCACTGCTTGAAATATGAGCCCACCTACCCTAGATGTGACAGTAAGCACCACCAGAGTTTTAAGTGGGTATGTTGAATGTGCGGGTATAGCACATTACTTAGCAAGTGTAGTATCAAGTTTCTAATTTTATCTGCAGGCACCATCATTCCAGTTGCATTTTAGCACCAAAATAGCAAATCAGGCAAAACAAATTTGGCACAAACAATGAGTTTCTCGTCTGTTTCCTTTGTATATACAATGCAGTACAAAGTTGCATTTCTAGTTGCTTCACAGACGAAAGTGTAGAGTGCAGGATGGACTGTAAACCAGTGGTCTCTGCAGCCAGGTTCTTAGATTTAGGGGTGATTGTCAAAGGAAATCTCTTGTCAAGCTGTTTTAGCATCAAGAATTGTACTTGTACCAGCTTTTAAGCTTAAGTCATAACCTCTGTGGAATCTTTTCCCTGGTAAGCTAATGTTCGTTTAACAATAAGCTGTCTTTTCTGTAAAAAAAAGAGAAAGTCAATCATATTAGTCTGAATCAAGGATGTGATTTTATGGCAAGCTGAATCCCTTCTGTAGTGAGTGGAGGAGGAGTGAGATTGCTTCCTTCATGCTACAGTACTACTGTAGCAAAGGAGAAGTGTCCTGCAGCTGCAAGAAACTTTGTCCCTGTTGCATACATGTACATTATCTCACAGTCCAGCATCGGAATGTTTAGCTCGTACTTAGGTCATGTGTCAGACTAGATACAACTGACTTGTTTTAACATTATAGACATTACAGTGGTTCAAGAATTTCAGTTAGGAAACAGTTCTTCACACTGGAGCTTACTGAAGAAGAAACATGGGCTGCCACATCTCCAAGTTTTCATCTTTCTGGATGAAAACTTTAGCTTCAAAGATTTTGACTTATTCAAACATTTATCCAGGATTTCTGGTAACACAGCAGGCCAACCAGAGCATCAGTGGCTACATTCCATGTGGCACTGTAGTAGAAATGCTTGAGTAAGTCTGCATGCATTACACAGTTGCTGTCTGCCTGCAATAGATCTGACACTTGCCAGAAGTTTTGAACAGACCTGCCCTACCACACATGTGCTTTCAATTCAGGCTGCACTCACTCAGTAAGTCAAGTCTTTCACGAAGCATCTAACCTGCTCCACTAGCTCTCTATATTTTTTTCCCTGCACACACAGATTCATTCTCTTCCTCATGTGCACAACAATTATACCCCATACAATAGGACTGACATAATGCTTTCAAGGTGACGAGCTGGCTGCACAGGTGTTGCACAGCATATGTGAAAGTTTTTCAAGCTGGACTTAGCATAGGGACCTCAGAAGGCTGTGACTTATGTTTAGCTGAAGTAGCTGCATCACAGACAGTTGCTATGGCAGAACACAGAGCACTGAATTGTTTCTGTATGGATCAAACTAGAGATGGGGAAGTGTGGGGAATAGAAATACCTCAAGTCAATTCTGCTGTCAGGAAAAGTGCTTCTGGTACTCTAGCCTTTATGTACATGTGCCGTGGAGTAACTTCAAGCACGTGTATTAATCCAACATACCTCATCAGTCTAAGTGAGCTGATCACAGACAGTCTGTGCAGCACCTGTACACTAGGCCTGAGGACTTGCAGAAGTGTTAGACTTAGTGTATATGTGATACACGGATAACATTTGTATAGGGCAACCCTGAGTATAGATTCATTCACAGGCTGCAGGAACACAAAACATAACCATGCTCTGCAGCTATAGTGGCTTTGAGTACTTAGTAGAAAGTTGCAACTTGTGCTTCAGCTGCAGTATTATTTAGGAATTACTTTTCTTCTGAAATAGGGGAAAAAAAATTGTTCTTTAACCTCCACAGAAGCAGAAAAATTACATTTAGAAGATTATTTTAATCATTGATGGAAATAAATTTCATTGAGTAGTCACTCCTATGCACAGTTTATTTATACCATGTGTCCTATCAACATACCAAGTCATTAAATTTTCTGTTTACAAAAGGAGTGTGGCCAGTATGTTCAGATGTGGCTGGTTTTTACTTGTTTAAAACTTCATTGTCTGCTCTTCCAATAACTCATTTGCATTAGAATTTACACTTTTGTGCAAACTGGTGGCAGATAATAATTACAACTTAAGCTGTCAGCCAAAATACACCAAAGCAATGGTTCTTGTGTTTGCATTCTGGTATTCCTTCACTGTCCACTGAAGCAAATTAATTACACTGTGTTTCTTTTGCAAGTCAGCAGGAGGTAAATTGGTTTCGTAGAAATGAAAAAGAAGAGTCAAAAAGAAAATTGTCAACCAATTTGTTTAGTTTTCCTTTCTCTTTGCTGCATTGTTTTGCAATATCAAAGCCAGAAAATGAAATGCCTGTCATTGTTCTGGGCATTGTCCTAGTGCTGCTGGCACGGGAACTGATAGTGGTAAGTGAAAATGTCAGATGGCTTTTTGAATGGCAGCTAAAGGGCATAATGAGGACTTTAGAAATCTGTTTCCTTTAATTTCTAATAGGCTTCATCATTCATTATATTTAAGAGATATTGCATAAAATGTTCTTAATTTCCTTTTTTAGGCTTCTGGTACCTTGGCCTGTGCAGGTGGGGGGAATCCATCTTAATTTTTTCTTGACAATAAAATACTGTTCTCTAAAGTCTGCACTCCATATAAATAAATATTCAGTATATTATATTCCATGAACTTTAGGATTGGGTGTGTGTATGTATATATATGTGTGTGTGTGTATATATACACATATATATATTAAAATCAGCACTATGTTGTAGCTGCATATATTGCTCCTACTTTTTACACCTGTGTTTAGATTAAAGATGTTGAAGAAACTCATTACTGAAGGATGAGGCAGAAGTACAGTATTTATGTACTGAGTGTGATCCCATACCCTCCCCTCAACTCCTTATTTATTACCCCCGCTTGCCTCTCTCAGTTATGATGTACCAGAGTGCACAGATCTGTGAGAATATTGGTTATCAATAGTGCCCAGCCTGGAAATTGAGTGCTGTGCACTAATGACCAGTCTGACCGTGAGCCCTTGTGGATAAGGTTCAGTTTCTCTATTTTGAATCAAATGATCTCTAATCCCAGTGACAAATTAGAAGAGTGACATCTATTATTGCATATACAGAAAAAAAATGACATTTGCTACAACATTCTTGGGATAACATAAGCAAAAGGACATCATGAATGGTATAAGAGTTTTTAGAGGTGGACAATCGATTTTGAATTGAACCTTGTTGTTTAAAGTAAAAAAAAGCCCCAAAAATGGAAAGCCTTGGAGCATTTAAAAAACATTTTGGTCCAATATTTCTAAGTTTTAAAGTAGAGGGAAAAATCTCTCCCTCCCACCCCAACCCATTGGGTAACAGGTAAAAAAGTAAATACAAACTTTATATAAGGACATTCATTGAAATTTGAGATTTCAAATTAAAAGAAAATTAAAATCATCAGTAAAGCTGAACATTTTTTATGCTTCTGAGTAGCTTCAAACAATGACACTAAACCCCAGTTTTAATCTCTATAGTGTTCATTTTCAATTCTATGATTTCGGCTTGCTGAGCAGATGGTGTGCAGTAATAAAGCGGCAGTGACATGGGTTGAAAGGAGCTGCAAATGTTAGAAAAGCCTTTTATTTTGTTTTGGTTTATTTTATTTATATTTAAGGGCAAGTCTGAGGAGTTCACAGAAATCAAATATGTTGGTTCCTCTGTATGCAGTAATTCTGTCTTCTTCACTGAAAGGGTTAAAGATCTGCCTCTGATCTGAACCTCCAATACAAGTGCAAATTGAAAGATGTAAATCTGATCTCACAAGTCTAGACATAACCATCAGCTGCTTTTAGCCATTGTTTTGTATTGATTTTTATGTTCTCAGTTTTATTTAATGAATAGGTTATTTTTCCTTTCCTCTGTAATTCTGACCTTATTCCATAGAATCTCAATCTGCATCTCCCCTTTAACTTGCAAAAAAATCTCTTCCATAACAGGTTCAGAAAGCAGTTTCCTGTGAATTTTTATGGGGATGTTATGAAAATTAGGGTTGCATTTTTGACCCCATTTGATCAAGCATCTGGCTTGCACTGCTCTGTTTGGTGATGTTTCTTTCCCCCAGTTTGACTTTGATAAATACTTTTGGTAGGCTGCTTACCCTTTGCAATTCAAAGCATTAGAGTTATTTACTACACTCCTGCAAACTTTCCTATTGTTTTCACTGTCCTTTGTATCAAATAAGTTGAAGACCAGCACCAGCTTTGCAGCAGATTGATTATGTGGCTGTTGATGGCTGCTTCTTTTGGTAGTTTTGAATTTCAGTTCAGAGTAAGAAGAACTGTGCAAGTACTATAAAATTATATCTTTCTTGCTTTTATTTTCCCTTTGCACATGATGCTTTTATTAAGATGATATACTATTTTTATTTGCCATGAAATCTTAGTTCTACAAAACTAATTTAGTTCAGATGGCAATACTTGACATATGAATTTTTAAGAACTTTGATGTCCTACAGGACAAAATTCTTTTCATGCACCTTTAGTCGATGAGCTGGATTTTTACTGTCAGTAATATTTACTATTTTTTCTTTGCAGCATAGTAGTACCCCACTGTGAGCAGATACCCATTGTAGTAGGCACTAAACCAACATTTATTAACAGAGTTCTTGCCCTAAAGAATCTACAGTCTGGACATAAACATATAGAGGAGAGGAAAAGAAGGACTGTTTATTCTTCTTTTACAGAGGAAAAACGTGACTGCAGGAACATGAAGGCTCAGATCCACGTAGGCATTTAACTGCTGTTGAAATTGTTTCAAGGTCCACGATCACCCTCTGTATAAGTATGAAGAGGGAGGGCACCAAAGTTAGATCTACACTTCTGAATAAAAATAATAGAAGTAAAAATAATATAACCAGCCACAAGTACATGTACACATATAGTAAATTAGGATGCTTTCATCTATTGGTAGAAAACACTCTTCCAGTATGGATATTGGCAGCAAGAAACCCAACTGTATTCATGGAAATTCATAGTTCAGTGATCTGATGATCAGGGAAAATTAAGAGGCATTTCAGGAATCTAATCAGAGAAATCTTGGAAGTTTGTCTTTGTCCTTGAAAGCTAATATATTAGAGGCTGCAAAGTTCACTGGCCCAGACTCATGGTTGTGTGGAGGTTTTGTTTGCTATAAACAGAGTTATAAATACATAATTTATAATACTTTTGTTTAACATGGAAAATACCCGTTAGAAGCACAGAAGCTGTATGACATGTACAGTGTGTGCTTCCAACAAAGCTTCTCATTGATCTGCTAGAGATCTTGGGGTTTGATCTCTGCCCAGCAGATGCCCCCAGACCAGAAGATGACCCCTAGGACTATAAAAATAAAATGCTGTTTTATCTAAGGACTTCTATAAAAAGCCCTTTTGACTGATTAATCTTAGAGGAAAACATAGAGAAGACTGATTAAACCATACACTCGAAATGGGAGGAACACTCGGAGACCTGGTACTCTATCTGGTTATGTCAGCCAAAAACACACAGGGCAAATACAGGGCTTGAAAACTAAAATTATATATAAGCTTTGTTGTTTCCTTAGTAGCAGCCAAAGTGACATAAGCCAGTTCACTCTGTGTGAAACAACACTAAAATTGAAATCGCATCATTTCTTTGAGCTATCCAGGCAAATTCTGTGTTCTTAAGAAAATCAAATGTTTCATAATTTGTGAGAAACTTCACTTTTATTATTGTCTTGACACAGATTATGGCATAAAAATAATTAGGTAATTTGAAGATCAATGTAAAATCTTGAAAGTTAATGTTTTCCTAATAACAGCTCACTCTAAGACATATCTCTATAGTTACCTTACAGATAGCTCTGTTTCAAAGCTAGGAGAGGAACTGCTTTTACGTTGTCTCTCTGGATAACAGAAAATCCCCAATAATTAATGCCAGACTCTCAGCTCTGATAGTTTCATTGAAGCCATTAGGTCGATGCCAGTTTACATCATTTGAAGATCTGACCCAGCAGGTATAAAAATGAATATGGCAAGGCAAAAAAATATGAGCAATTTGATATCAATAAAGATGTGCCTGAGGTCAGCAGGGAAAAAGGCTTTTCAAGTTTCCTTTGACTCTTTTATCCTAAGGAAGAACTTTTGTTTCTCAGTCACTGAGCAGGTAATGTACAGCAAATGATAAATTACGAAAGAAATAATCTCTTGTAATAAAATCTGGGCAAAGGCCCAAGTATTTGTTCCTAAAATATTTATTTTTCCGCAGCTGTATTTGTCTGCGAATACACCGATGGTTCGAAAGCAACTACTCCAAAATGTAACATCTTTGGAGTTAGAAACTGCTTTTAGTTAGGGACATTTTAACAAAGAGGTTTTCCTTTTTCAAAACTTGAACTTTGACCTTTCTGAAATCTCACCATCACAAGTGACAAATCCCTACTGTTTAGACAAGAAATTTCAATTCTGAAGTTTGAATCAACTTCTTGACAAAGAAAGTTACTCAGTTGCCCAGAAAAAAAACTGTAATAGATCAGAGGGCACATTAGTCTCTTACTTTAAGTAGCAAGTATATTCAATAGCTTTCATTGAAATTATTGTCACTTTAACTTATGTCTGGAAAAGATTTATGAATAATCACTTACCAAAGAAAAGTTAAATCAAAGACAAATACAGAATTTGCTGTTAACTGAAAGAGGGGATGTTTTCTTTTTATTTCACTGTAGCACTGGTAGAAAACCTCGATTAAAAATTGTTGTAAGGAAAATTACAGGTTAAATAATGAGCTTAGGGGAAAAAAGAAAGCTCAGACCTGAGACCTGAATGTAGAAAATAGAAAGTTTGAATTTTACTGAGCCACAGGGCAGGAATATTGCATTAAGGGGTAAGGGTGTAGCCCCACATGTGATTAATTAGCAGCACCCAGGGGGAGATAAAAGGACAACAAGCAGCTTAGTTGAGAGGGAGTGAGCTGCAGGGAGTAGGGGTTGATGTGGAAGTGCTGGGTCAGAGGAAGGGGCTTGCTCTACCAGCTAGATGAAAGGCCTTGTGGGGGTACACCTGCTGAGTAGACGGCAACAGAAGCTCTTGGAAACAGAGGTCTTAAAGAAGGCCCGACAGCAGGGTTTGGTTTATCTGTTTTCTTTATTGATGACCCATGTTTGAACAGTAAATGTGTTCCTTAGAGGTGGACACAGTGATGGTGAAGATGTTTTGTTAAGAAGTGTGACTGGCTTTTATCAGAGCAGAGAAACTGAGGCAGGAATGTTAGAAGGTGGAGTTGTTGCTTGTGTTGTAGTGAAGTACTGTTTGTTTCTGCTAAGTCTGTCTCTGACTGCTCCCTCCAGCCTTGCTTTGCCTTCAGAGTGTGTTGTGAGCAGTGGAGCAGTTTGGAATGTTCTTCAGATCTCTTACTGAAAGTGAATAGTGATGATAATACTGGCTGCTAGAGCACCACATAGAGGAGCTGGGAACAGAGCATGAAAGAAGTGAATCCTACGGAGGTGAAGTTCCTTGTCTGGAATGGTTTGGGTGCATGCTGGGGCCTAACCTCGTTATAAGGAATGGAATATATGGAATCAAAGTGAAATTCTATATGGGACAAGAAATGGGGTGGTCTTTATAGCAGGGTGGTCTTACACTGAGGTTTAATGTATGTACAATATACAAACATTTTTGACAGACCATTAACACCTATAATCTTGTAAATATTTGCAATTTTCTAGATCATAAATATAGCTGCATAAGCAGTTCTTTCAGGACATCATTTATACTCCATTAAAGGTTAATTTACAAGTTAGTACCTTATAGAAAGAAGATATGTGTACTTTTATGTTAACTTTCTGTAAAGGGAGACTGGTGTCTCCAGCAGCAATTTGTAATTCTCCTGTGACGCTCCCAGTGGCACTATTCAAAGGACTATTTGAATTCTTTTCATCAGCTCATGTTCACAGCAAACTTAATCTTCTGTTTTGAAGACAGAGGGAGAAAGAAAGGGAAAAAAAGAGCAAGATCTTAAGTCTTCTGTCTGCCCAAGCATCCAACTGTTTGTTTAAACAGTCTCCCCTGACACACATTCTCATTTGTCACAGTGCTGATGATACCTGCTGCTGCATCTTAGCTCAATTTCATTGGCTTGGCTGTGCCAGAGTCTTGGTTGTTAAGGGGGGCAGGGAGGGAAGACGTAAATAGGAGGGGATTGACTCTGTGGGCTATGACTTTATTCACTGTAATGGCGTTTGTGCTTTCTAAAGATCAAAGGCCAGAAGAAGAGGGGGGGCAGGGGGAGAGAAAGAAAATTGTTCACTGTAGACCTCGTCAGGAGCTTTCAGAAGTGCCTGTGAGAAATTAGGTGCCTCTCTGCACATTTGATCATCTAACTTTGAAATCCTGATGAGAGAGCTTAGGGAAGGATCTGAAGAGAAGGGCAAATAACAACTCATAAGTTGGGTCTGTTGGGGCAGAATGAACAAGAAAGGTTTCAAATTTAACTGATTTTTATTTATTTGCTTTTTCTAAGTGACAACTTTCCTTGTTGAGCCCGGTAGGTAAACAAGTGAGTGCCTTTAAAAATTGCAGTTAGTTGCAGATATATGGAGGGGGGGAAGAGACCTGTTGTAAATGCATCTACTTTGTTGTCAGTTACTGGGATTAAAAAAATCTTTCTCAAATGGTATGGCATGAGTTACTAAAATGATTTCTATGGGTTTATTCACCTTCCATAGGATTTCCTACAAAGAGAAAAGCTTTATTCTTGTTGCTCGCTATGTAGTATATATTTACCATTGTTATTCGTATTTTAATAGTGTAAAGATTTCAGCAGCATTTTTCTTCCTGTTTCAAACAACTGTGCACTTTGCAGAATGTTCCAAGCTTCTATTCTTCATATATTGAGACTTTTTCAGCTGGTTTCATATACAAAATGGAGAGTAGTCATTATGCTTGTTTTAAATGATTGCTTGTTGCCTCAGAGAAGAACTTTCTGAGGCATCACTTGTAACCTCAAACCAGTTTTTCTCAATAGTTTTAAAAGCACATCTTTATTAATCCAGTTGTACCTCTGGTGTTGAATGAAGTAGGCTGGAAGGAATTGGTATGTATCTTAGTATTAAATTCAGTGGAGAGACTTCTTTTATAAATGTAGCTGGAGTTGTACCTGGCTCTAGAAGGTATCTGGTATGCCAGTGCCTGTGCTGAGTCCTGGCGTCACATGCATGGCTGGAAATCACTGCATTTTGCATGAACAAGGAGACATTTTAATAGCATCATTAATCTTGTACTATGTGTGGCACAGGGATCCAAAGAAGAGGTTGCCATCTTAAAATGGCAGAACTGGAATGTTGGTCCCAAGTCCAGTCAATGCCCTTATGAGGTGCAAAGGTGTTGCTCTATTAAGTGGAGTGCTAGGTTTGCGTATACATATCAAAAATGTGGCTTTAATTTATCTTGTAGTAGTTACCATAAATATCCCTGTTATAGTTGAGGTTGTAAGTGGGTGGGCAAAACAAGAGTAATCAAAGAAATGTCCCGTTCACTAGGGAGCTCATCAAAGAACAGTTTCTTCCTACAATCACTAGTAAAGTAGCTGTGGTGAAGGAGCATGAGGTTTAATGGCTGTGTAAAGGCTTTAACATAATTTAGCCTTAGAAATCAGTTAGCCTCAGTGTGTGCAAATCCCTTCACTATTTTTTTTGATACAGAGCTTGCTTGCAGATCTATGGCTGGCAACTGAGAAAGTAATACTTGTGATACTTCTTAATGTAGATAAGTATTTCACAGGGATGTTTGCCACTCATCTTGCAATCTGTGAAAGGACTGCCTTTATCATCTGTCTGGTCATTCCTCATACCTCTTGAGATAACTCTCCTCGTATCCTTCAGAAATAAGAAAATCTGAAGAAATCCTGTCTAGTACCCTTTTTCCACCCCTGCCTCTTAGCTCTAGAAATGTGCAGTCCCCATTGTTCTAGTTAAGACAGGGTCACACCTTAAGAGGGTCTTGTTTCACCTTACTCTATCTAGTGCACAGCTGAGGGATGGCGCTGACTGTAAGACTTTCCTCCTGCAGCAGCTTGAGGCATGAGTATTTAGTGAAGTGCTCATGAGTTTGCAGGGTCAAGCCCAACACTTTGTGCTTGGCCTTCCTCTCTCACATTTCATATATAAATGTAGACAGTGGAAGCTAAATTAAAAAAAAAAATCATGAATAAGTAAATATATGACTATTTCAGTATATGAAATCTTCCTGAATTTTTTGGGTTGAATCCAGAGTTACACAAGTGCAGGCATCAGTGAGTGCAGGCGTCATTTGCCTCTCTGAATTTTACAAGTTGTGGAGCCTTTAGGCTCCTCTATAGAAATCTTAAACAAAACTTTAAGGTCATAAAAGCCTGAAGATGTAGATTAAAGCAGGATGCATTCTATTAACTTTGTTTCCTTAGAATGAAAGCAATTTCAGCTACATTAGGAACTTAAAGGAGTGTCTGTTAATTGTTAAACTTGCAGTTTAAAAATCTAACAGACTTGCTTGGAATTGCATGAAAACCTATTTTGTATGTAAATTGGTGCAGAAGTATGTTCAGTTGCCCAGTCTTTGAAGTAGTGATATGTCACATATATTCAGGAAGCTTTCCAGAAGGTTACTTGAGGACACCACTGATGTATAACATCTTTCTGCTGATAATTGTGTATATTTTATGATGAATGAAGCTCTTGCATCTATCAGACAAGTATCTTTTCCCTTTTCATTTAAAGTGTGATGAATGGACATAACAGAGCAATTTTTCTTTACTGTTGTGAGGGAAGGGAAATGTGCCAGCACTTACGAAATGACCGTGTTCTGGTTTGTTCATGACACAATTGAGACATTGATCAGAAAGGGTTTATTCCTTCAGTAGCAAAGTTAATGAGAAATTAACCAGTGCTTTGCAGTTGGATCAGAACTGTCATTCCACAGTACTGTTTTGCCAATCCTTCAAATTGCTACTTTTATAGTAGAGTATTAGTGTGAAAGAAGACATTTGAATGTTTTCCTGTCATCTCTAAAAATACTTCGTTATAATTCCAAATACAAACAAGCAATTTCATCATTGCAGTAAAACTGGGTATAATAGGCTGTCATTAAATTGTTTGACTTTAACTGGCTTGTAAATTGTCAGTACAATTTTCCTGGGTAACAGTCAGCTTTATTGTCCAAGTAGTAGTTTGTGAGTTGCAGATACTGACAACTCGTGGAATTCGCCACACTCCTCTTTCAATATACAGCAGACCGAAAAAGAAGAGCTACCAGAGCAGTTTATCCCAAATCCCACTCTGAAATGATGTATTTTGCAGGACTACTGTAATGAAGGTGAACATCAAAGGAATGAGAAGACCTAGATCTTGAGTTTTCTAAGAGAGAAACAATCTGTTATCTGAACATTTCTTTTAGGAAGTCTGATGCACCTTTAAAGAAGTCTTCTATTACATTATAACCAGACAGCACAGAGGTAGTAACTGGGGCATCTTTAGACTGTAATAAACAGTTGCTAAATTGCCACAGGAAACCGCAAATTGAACAGTTGCACAGATTTCTTATTTTATAATATGTTTTTATTACTCAGAAGCTACTGGAAAGCTCTTTATCCATCTCTTCAATAAATGTCTATTTTTTATATTCCCATGTATAATACTTCAGCCAAAGGGCTGTAATTCTGAAGGCTTTACAGGAAGACAAAGTGCTTGATATATATATGTATATAGCAGGGGTCCTGTGTTGTTTGTTTATACTTTGAAGATCCAATAAATTAGAGAGTTTCTTTCATTGTTGCATAAAGTCTGTGTAATTGTGGTTCATTTAGCTTTAGGAAAAGCAAATTCCTATTTCCTCTGTTACAGAATATTCCTATGGGGAGGGTGTCCTATTTTTTCAGCTGTTTACAGGCTGCTATTGTAATTGAAGAACTATGATCAGAAGTCACTCTTGCAAGTCCTGTGTATGTTTTACTTTCCTAGACCCTGTCACAAATCCATTCTATAAAGATAAATGTTAATTCATCCTGGACCATTTCTTCTCAGATACACATCTATTGGGTGTTTTGAAATCATTTATTAAAGTGGTGGCTCGCTTTCTTCTACTGACTGAAATTTTATCAGTTTAAACTGCAGAGAATCTAAAAGTACAGCTACTCATAAGAAGGGATAATTCCATCACTGGAATTACATTTTCATCTGTCTTAGTTTCACTGTAATCTATCCTTTCTCCATCTTTTGGTACTGAATTAAATTTCAGCATCTCCTTCTGCCTTAGTCTTTATCTTGGAAGAATGCTGCAGATGCCATAATAATTTCTATATTACTTCTAAGCATCTGCAGTTTTTAAACAAAATGTGTTTCAAGATTTAAAAAGAGCCTTCTCCAAAGCAGTAATAGGTGGATGTTACACGTTTTGACTCTGACAGCTGCTTATTGTTGCTATGATGAGAGCAGTGGAAGTTAAAGAAGCTTTTAGCTTTGCTGTTCAGATTTCATAAAAGATGCTAGTAAAAGAACATAAACAGGTGAGATGTGGGTAATAGGAACAAGCTGCAGAATGTGCAACCTGTAGTTAAAGTACTCCACATCTTCTGTGCTGCCCAGCAAAAGAATTAAAGCAATCAACATGCACTCTTGAAGCAACCACCTGGCTCAAATCCTGTTGCAGTTAATAGTGATCAGTATCATTAGATGGTAATTTCTGATCCATGAGTGGTCATCTTCATTTGTTGAGGTTTTTTGAAGATACTTTTTGCATCGTTCATTCTCAATATTAGTTTCAGAGCAGCACAGATGATGCGAATGCCATTTTTTTGACCTGTTTCAATCCTGACCTATCAATTTCAAAAGAAGGTGGTTTTAAAGTTCTTCATTTTCCATTTGTTCCTGGATTAGTAACAGTGTAAAATCCCATGTTATTCAAAAAATGTGAAACTATATTAGTGCACTGCCTTGTCATCTTAGACACAGAGGTGAAAATGGGTTTATATAGAACTAATATAAAGTTCTTTTTATATAGAACTAATGTAATACAGTTCCATTGTAATTACTTTTAGACTTCACTGACTTTTACATTTCACTCATAAGCTTAATTTTCTCACCCATCTGTGTATGCTCTTCTGTTGTATTAATTGTTTCATATTGAAAGACACTACTTGATAATTACTTGGTTGTATAATTTGAAGCAAATGCTGTAGTGATTTTTGCCTTTCTTTTAACTCAGAAATCATCTGCAAGCAGTTTTCTCTGAAGTACTATTTACGAGAATTATTTACCTGGTAGTTCTACTGGAGGAAATACAATTGCTCTCTAACCATGTCTAAAAGGCTCATTGTGTGTATCTAGCATTTTAATATATTATAATTCTCTCGGTTGTTTTTTATTATATGGACACATTGATACAGTAATTTTCAGTACAGCTATTCCTTCACTTTCTGCACTGCTTTTCAAGGATAAGTTCCTGAGTTATTTCAGAGATAAATCATTTACTTTTATATAATTGTTTGCTTGGAAATACAGTTCAGATGCTTCTTTGGATAGACAGATCAATGAGAGAAATCAAAAGGAAAGTGGAGCATTCTCAAGCCCACACCTTGCAGGCAGACAACTTTTACTGCAAATTCAAACCTTATCACTGCAATCCTGTTTTATTTTCTTGTATGCTTGTGATCACTCATTCCACTTCACATTTCAAATGTATTTCTGGTACTCAAGTAGCATTTAATTTTTGCACTGTCATCTACTGAAAGCACCATGTGCACGGTTGGAAATGTTGCCTGAACTTAGAAACAGCTTTCTTCTACATTTTGACAACTGATTGACAATACAAACAGCAGTAGCTCGGTTCTGCCAACATTTGTTAGGATTGGTGTTTCTGTTGTGTTTTTATCAGTTGAATCTAAGGTTGAAGAAAGATATTATTCATATGCTGTGAGGTTTCATATCAGTAACCTCTGGATTCTCCCTATCCAAACCTAAAATCAAAGAGCTAAGGAAGCTTATAAACTATCAAATCTTTAGCAGGTACCTGAATGGAGATAACTTAGAGGGGTAGTTATCTAATAAAATAGGAGCCCCCATTATCAAATGCAGATCATATTGCATCAAGCTGTGGAACCTCACTTAAAATTAGAGAAGATTCATTTCACTCTAAAGCCTGAACTCCTTATTTTTCATGTATAAAGGATTCTGGCTAGAAGTAACCAGCTTTATTATTCTCCCCACTATTCTCAACAGCCTGCTGGGCAAGATGCTGCATACTGAAAGCACATTTGGTTGTTCATAGAAACATGGAAAAACCCTGATCAGAATTGATGTTTTTCTCATGGTGTGAAACTATGACTGAATTATTTCTCTAAACCCATATTAGAACTACTTGGAATTCCATGAATCATGTTTTTTTCTATTACTTATTAAAAAGTTAAATCCTGATATAAATAGAGGGGAATTTAGGTAATCTTTGTGGTGGGCTGGTGCTATTGAGCTTGTATCTGTGTTTCTTCCACTAAAACATAACTGCTTCACTTGTCTTTTTCTGTATTCTGCCAGCACAGTTTGGTATTTCAGAGCATTTCATTTTATCAGTTTGTATTGTCAGGAGGCTGGTAGTTACTGTCTTGGGTTTTTCACCCTTCTAAAGAATCCTTCTTTAAGGACTGCACTTGTTTGAACATGATTTTCTAAGTGCCTGGATGTTTTTCAGGAAATAGAAAGTTGTATTTAAACCATGAGATTGTGCTACAATAGCGGGCTCAGTGATCAAACTTTTCTGTAATACTGAAATGCTGATACTTCAGCTTTTTGCTGAAGCACAGGTTCGCTTCTTAGGAAGAGATAGGCACAGGAACAATATTAATTTTCAGTTCTAGCTCTGCCACGGATACATTGAGTAACCATTGGACAAATCACTCTCCCAACTTTCCTGTCCTATTTGCAATCCACTGAACTTTCAAGTTTTGGTACTTACCCAGTAATTGCTGCACAAAACTTACATTTCTGGAGTGAAGTCAGTGTGAAAATGTATCTGAGTGTTCTGATAGAATATTGTAGAAGGGATTACTCTGTTATCAAATGCTCATTTTTAAAGACTTCAAATGGATTTTTTTATGGTGTTTTTCATGGTTGCTCTTTATCTGTGATTTGAAGTTGAAGTCATTCTCTCTGGCTTGACTTTCCCCCACCAACCCCCCCCATAGTTCAATATTTCTGCCAAGAAAATTCACCTTATTTATATTGAACAGTAGGCAACAGAGCCATCTGCACCAGCAATTCCAGGACTCTTATGATTCATGTTTAACACTGCTTCTTATGAAGTGCAGCTGGAATAATCAATTCGACCTTCTGTTTTTCAGAAAATTCATCTGAAAGATGAAGCAAGACAGAAAATTCATTCTGAATACTGATAGTGGGTAATTCTCAAGTTCTTTCTAATTGGGGCCCCTAATTAAAACCAAAATACAGTTTTATTATAAAGTACAGGCAATAGAAAAGATCAAGTGCTTACAAAGTATTAGAGCAAAAGCTTTTCTTAGAGGACTGTATATAATAAATTATCATTCATCTGAGAATCTCTTAATATTTGACAAATATTGGTGATTTAAGTTTCACAATTATCTATCAGCTGTATATTTAAGAGAACAGAAGCGGAGGCAAATTGTAACACAGCTAGCACACAGTGAGGTCTTCATATTAAAACTGGGCTTCTTGAACCTTTAACTTGTTCATTAATCTTCAGGACTTCCTTTCTTCTTAAAGAAACAGATTATTCTACCTAAAAAGCTGTTGCTATAAACTCTTAATACACCATCATGTGAGTAGAAGTTTGTTAACAGCATCATAATGTAATTGCGTTCATGTTTTGAAAGGAGATTGACAGCATATCACCAAAAGACAGAAAAAAATAAGTGCTTAATTTCTGAGCAGGGTATGCATATTTGCCAGTACTGCTCAGATGAGTTTGAGGTTGGTTGGGTTGGGTTGGTTTTTTTTGATGTTAGTCAAGAACAGCATCTGAATTAAAACCTGTGGGCATTTTTTCTGCACCAGGGCTCAGGTATCCTTGATCAGTGATACCTTAAGGGTAGTTCTCTTGCCAGCACTTAGGATCTAAAAAATTTCAGTTGGATTCAGTGTTGCCTATAAGTGATTCACCGCATTATGATATAAGAGACTTCTGTGCAGGTTTGTAGGTTACTTTTATACAAGTTATCCATGAAATACATGCATACAGATCATGCCTCTTTTTAAATTGAGAAGAAAAGTGCTCAGTGAGAGGTTTCACATTGTGTGAATTCACATAATTTTTCCTTATAGCACCTCATAATTTTTCTGAACAGAGATCATTAATCATTGCAAAGTGTGTAGAAGTTTGTGTGATAGCTGTAAGACCACCAAACTCTGACCCTGGAGGAAATGAATTCCTAAAGGTGAAAACCAAGTGTTTTCTTAATTAAGCCACCTAAGCTGCCTGGGTTTGCAAATATTTATTAACTCCATTCAGATGAAGTCAGATTAGCACTTCTAGCTACAGAGAATGTTGTTCCATTGGACCATGAGTCCTTGTTTCAAATCAGTTTTCGATCTTTTAACACAACAGCAAATTATTCTTCCCATCTGTCTCCTGGAACAACTCTAATGAATGTAATATCTGGATGGTTTTTTTCAGTCCTGAAAGGATAAGTGTCTTGAAAGCCACATCCCAAGTGCTTTGCTAAGTCAGAATTTGAATTTCTGGAAATAAACCCAAGAATCTTATGGCCTGAATCAGATTCTCTTTGACCTCTTCAGAAACAGAGCAATGCTTGCTGCAACCTGCCATGAAAAGGAAGAATTTATTTCAGCTTTGTTTCTCACCTTTGGTGTTGATCAATGTGGTAGCTAGGACATGGGGAAGATGGAGGAATGGAAAGGAAAAGTGCAAACTAAATCCATCCAAAAAGTATGTGCTCATTAGAGAGCAACAATCGCTTTATATTCTGTCCTCATTTCTGCTGTTGGGGGAGATGGGACTTGTGGCAACAAAGTGAGGACTAGTAATAATGTTTATTGCTTAGCAAGAGGCTGACATAATGAATTGAAAGGAAACAGATTCATCAGTTTTAGGGCTTAAGGAAAGTGATGAGAGGATGTTTTCATGAACTCTATTCTAACTGCTACATAAAAGCCTCCACTGCAATAAAAACGTGATGATTTTTTGCAAATTATGCTACAGATCTCCTATATTCTCCACAGGAAAGATTTGGCTGCATTTCCTGCGTTTGAATTTTAACTTTATTGAAATGTTGGGTTTCAGGAAAGAATAATTGCATACTTTGAGTTTTGCCATTGATCTTGCTGTGCCTTGTACCCCTTGTAAAGTATTCACAGGCAAATGTCCTTGTCCCTGTGCATTATAAAAGGCTTTAACAAAAACTCTTGAATATCCATGTACATTGCCTCTGTAGTAAACCTTGAATCTGCATGATTTGAAAGCTATCATAAATGCTCAGTGAAAATGAATGTTTAAATGAGCTTTTTAACTCCATGTGAAATAGAATTGCACTGGAAAGCCTGGAGTTACTTCACAGCAATCACTTCTGTTCTGTTTAGGTTTTGTATTGCTCCTGTGAGACACTGGTTTGGAGCTCCTCAGAGTTATTTTCATTTTAACTAAAATGTAAATGAACAGTCACATCAGACCAAATGATTGCAGTATGGATTCCAGCCTGTGTAAAACTATCATAGCTGGGAAGTGTGATGTTTCCCTATTACAAAGATGACCCATGGGGGTTATTATTCACAAAAGCTGGTCTAGTGAGACAGATCTTGTGGTTCTTTCTCTGATGATGCAGACAAACAGGCTGTTGTTATGAACTGTTATCTAGAATAGTCTGCCTCTGTCAGGATCTGTACAATTATTATCCCCAGGTTATGTTAGGTTATTCGAAAACAGTCCCCTGAAGGGGGGCTATCACTCCTTGGCTCTCCAGTCTACGGATCAGCTTATGGATGGGTATCAGGGAGTGTCGGTTGGTGCGATATTGCCACCAGTGCACTGTTGTGGTTGCAATTGGCACTTGTTGTTCTTCGACCTTCAGCAACCCCACAACGGAAGGATCCTCTGAGAGACCAGGCAAGGTGAACAGCTGCTTAATTTCCTGTCTCCAAAGCAGCAACACCAAAAGCCCATTGGTACCCTTTTGGGTCTTTGAAGTACCCTCTCCTGAGGTAGTCTATGCCAAGAATGCATGGAGCCTTTGGACCAGTCACAATGGAGTGCTTTTGCCACTTCCTCCAAGTCAGGCTGATTTCAGCCTCCAGTACAGTCAAGTCTTGGGATCCTCCTGTCACTCCATGTAGCATCTGTTGCATGATGTGTAGAGGAGACCCTGCCTTTGAATGTCCAGCCCAGCATGGGCAACCAGGGTATCAAAGCTTTCTGAAAGTGTAGCTCTTGAAATGCATGATTTTAATCACTGTAAACTATTTCTTAAAGGGAAATCATTGCCCTTAAATTTCTGCTTTGATGAGGCAAACAAGCTGCTCTTTAAGGAGTATGTGTTTAGTGAAATAACACTGCTTGGGGCTCACAGAATAGGAGGAAGTTGTTCCTCTGTTACCAAAGTTGTTTTTTTACTCAGTGTGAAAAATATGACTCTTGTTTAGTGCTTTGTAATAGATGTTCTTACATATCAAGTTTTGAAGATAAAGGAGAGTCGCCATCAGAAATTGGCCTTATGTTAGTAAGAGCACTGCTAGTCAGTGTAACCATACAAAAGCTGCAATGACCCATATCTAATTTGTAAGTTCCTTTTGGTCTTTCTAATGGCCATGTCACAACCCTAAAAGTTGTTCTGATCTTTTAAGACAGCATCAATTCATAGCTATAACTTAAAAAAACCAAGAAAGGGTGCTTCCCTCTTGTGTATCTGCCTCTGTTCAGCTTTGTTCCATGCTTAATTTTGATAAATCCTGTTTTTTCCTTATTCTCTCCTAATCTAGAAATTGCCAGCTATGAAAAACTGTTAATTTCTGTTTGTAAAATGTTCTTCTGCAGCTTGGATTAAGTGCAGTGCAGCTGGGAGTAGTCATGGCCAAACAATACGTGGCATAAATTAGCTGTGTATGAAGTGTCTGACTAGATAGCATAATCAACACAAGACTGAGAAAAAACAACACATTGAGCTGCTCTTGCTGACAACTTCATTATTTCTATGATGTTCAGCTGGGTAATTTGCTTCTGAAGAACAGCAATATCGTCAGATATGTGTGATGGTCTGTATGTTCTTTTCTACCCTTTCTGAAGATAGATGTATTTGCACAGGTTTAGTTTTTTTCCTAATATGGAGGATGATTGCAGGATCTGTTAGCAAAGAGCGTCCTGCTCTACCTTGGTTTTGCAATAGGGTGGCATTTCCATCAAGCCATGTCCGTGAGCATCTCATGGTATGCATGTGCATCACTTAGGATCCACATGCTGCTCTTTGATTCCTTGTCTCAAACAGTAATGGCTTTAAGGACCTGATGAACTTTTTATATTAAGGGATTTCTGTTTAACTTACACACCAAATGATCCCAAATAACTAAGTACTGTTTTGTGCCTCAAACGCTCCAGGCCTGATTCTATTCCACTGCATACAGGCGTTGTTTTTCTCTGGAATCTTCCAATTAAAAAGACTGGGGGGGGGAAAAAGCCACTTTGTCAAAAGCAAACTGTACAAAACTCATGCCATCTTTAAAGAATTCCTGCCAAACAGTTCTGCAGTCCTACTAGTTCACTTAAACCCATACTGTGAAATACAAGCAACCAAGGCTTGCAGCTCCAAGGCATTGCCACCATCCAAGCTGCCAGAAAGCTGGAGAACTCCTGGCCTCCATGTCCCTTCCTGTGGAAGTGGGAGTCTGCAAGCCCCAGGCACTGACATATCTGCCAGCTTCAGCCCTGCAGCAGAGTGTGTTGAAATCCAGGTTGTGCTGAGATTAGGAACCACGGCAAAGGCAGGAAGCCTGGAGGAGCTGGGGCTGCCAAGCTCGGTTTCTTTTAGCCACTTACATCATGGGTGTCTCAAATATTTCAAAACACTTGGTAAAATTATTTCATTGGGAAATTTTCTAAACTTAATCCAAAGACAATTATTTTTTCTTCACTCACAATTTCAGAATTTCTTGAGTTTGATCACGTCCATGACTGATGAACTGGGAAATATTTGTCTTTTTTTATGAACATACTGAATACTTCTGTGTCTCTGTGGATAATAGGTTATTTGCTATGGATCTGGATCAAGAACACCAGCGAAAGAAACTAGTGAAACAGTAAGACTCAGATCAATGTCCTTGAGGAAACACAAGAGACCAGCAAATAGGACAGGGAATTAACAGACTGGCAAAAGGGTATGTGTGAAAGATGATAGGTAAACAGGGAGCCAGAGAGGCAGAAATTGCCAAAACCAGAGTTGGAATTCACTACAGTAGCTTATATGTATAAAAATCTGCAGCAAAGAATAAGTGTGGAGACAAAGATACACTTCTATAGGCTTGTTTGGGATTTGGGGGTTTGGATTTGTTTTTTTCTTAACCTTTCCCGCTGTATATTTTTGGCTGCATGAGAAAAACACCTCAATATCTGAGCAGAGTCACTTTACCACTTTTCTAGTCGTGGATTTCCAAAAACAGACAGCATACAGATGTCAGAGTTGGACTGACCATGCTACTTTGGGACAAAGGCTGGAGATCCCATTCCCAATTATCTGATCTGCCTGGCTCCATTGCGTGACCCCGGCCATGACAGGGTACAGGATGTCACATCTCACATTTGTGCAGTGTTTGTTCTTTTAGAGGGATCATGAAAAGTCTAAGGTACAGCTTTATCTCTAATGATGATGACAGCTCTGCCATTGACTGATTAGGAGGTGAAGTCAGGATCCACATGAAGTTTTCAAGTTCTGCATGTCTGAGTTTCTTTGCTCCAAACTTCTCACCGAGTTTCCAGACTATTGGTCTATCAAGTGTTCTTCACAGGCTGAGTGCGTGCATAGCATCGAAACACAAGGTGATATAAACCGGAGGAGCATTGGTTTCTGTACGTGGAGGACGTGCTTGCTACTGAGCTACCATCTGCAATTACCCTTTGGGCATTGTGTACTTGGGACAATGTGATACCTGTGTGTGGCTGCTGCTCCATGGACCACATGAGGGCTTTGAAGACCTGGGTGGATACTGCCACCTATTGATTGCCGAAACGAAAATGAGTGTCTCCAGCTACCCTGAGGCTTCACACAGAGCAGCTGTGAGCTTCCCATCCTCTGTGTGAGAGCAGCCTCCCTCATCCCAGAACTGCTCCCGATGTCCAGAAGAAACAAACAGGATTTGCTTCATGGAGTTAATGGCCAATACAATGTGATGCTTGGCTTCTAAAAATATCTGTGGTATATAAAGCTGAGAACAATACAGGGTAAACGTTTTGACAGTTAATCAGCCAACTTGGGTGGCCTCTCTAAACGAAGTGTACTTCTCAGTGTACATCTTCAGGATATCTTCACTTTAGCAGTAGTAATAATAATGATTGCAGCTTGTGGAGCCAGCTCATGATGTGTACTGCATGTAGGTAAACTTCAGAGTGATGAAACATGGAATGAAAGTCTGTCGCAAGAGGTTAAGTAGTATAAGTACAGCAAACAAAATAATCTGTTCATTTAGTATGAAATATAGGCAAGGGAAATAATAAATGGCTGAAATCTTTGAGCCATCTAATGTAATCATCAAAAGCTAAGAACAGTCAGGTTTCTGGACAAGATCAGGCTAACAGATGTCCTTACATGTGTTTTATTATAAACCCAGGATTTTGTTTTCTGTAGATCTTTAAGTCTACTTCATCTCCAGATGTAGGTGTCTCTCACACTTATTTACACACATTCATTCAGCATTTTTAGTAATTAATTTCATGGTTTTATCATTCAGTAAATTCATAATTCTCTTACCTTCCAAGTATTGCTTTATGTCTTCTGGCTTTCGAACAGCTTAATAATGAACCTAAGTTCATATGACAAAAAGGTTAGAAATCTGTTTACTTGATATAAACAAACTAATTGTCTTTCATAGAACTAGCTTGGGCAAGAAAACATCTTGGTTTTTAATGTTCTTAATAATGTTTGAGTTGATGTATTAAGCATTATAAATATTGAAATGGCAATAGCAAAATTTCTACTTTCCACCAAGCTGAAGGGAGAAAGTGAAGGAGAGAGGGGGGAGTATTGCCCCACAATGAGCAATTGCTAGAAAATGTTTAAGAATAGCCTGGTTTCAGTAAACACACTTCAGGCTTTTGCCCTGAAAACAGCTGGAAGTTGAGAATTCCCTCACAAGTGAGTTCCATAGATGGGCTCTATAGAGACCAAAAAAAACTTAATCAGGGATTTTGACTCAGAAGAATCATCCCTATTCAGCACAGCACTGAAAATGGAATTTTTATGCTTACATTTAATTTTAACTAATTTAGACATCTCAGATTTGCAGCATGCTTCTTTCCCAGATAGTATCCCAGTGTTAGAGAGGTATTCGGTGGTTTTCGAAAGAGTTCCTTGGCAGGGAGCAGTAACCTCAGTCAGCTGTCCCGCAGCCTTCTCGCTGCTGGTCCTTGGAGCAGCAGAACAAAAGAGGGAATCCCGTACACGATTAGCCTGTGATGTTCATGGTGTAGGAGAAGGAACGTTGTGCATAGCTCGTTGTCATTGCACTTTGTAGTTCTCTGCTGCAGCAAAATATGCAGGGAATATTCAATATAATGATATATATGCCATTTTGGAGAGACTTTTTAGCAGGGTCTGTTGCGACAGGAGAAAGGGTGATGGTTTTAAACTAAAAGAGGGGAAATCCAGGCTGGATGTGAGGAAATGCAAATGTGCGTACAGAAAAACTATTTTTTGTTTAGGTTCACATCCAGATTAATTTGAAAATTATATAATAAGTCCTATGAGATACAAATGTCAGGCTCAAGATAGATTTTAGCTTCTTTGGCAAAAGGGTGCTATTTGGTATGAGGTACAGCACCCCTAAGTTGGTTTTAAAGGGTAGGAGAATCAGACTGGTCACCAGGTTTTGTGAGGTTTCGAACTTCAAACATCATGTCTGAATAAAGCAAGTCAAATTTTCCCAGCAGATTGCCACAGTAGCTCCATCATACCTTTAAAAGCAATAAACCCCACCTTTTCTGTAGCTATTAATGATCATTGGCTATGACAGACTCAGGAATCAGTGTGTTTTGAGTTTTGTCTATTGCCAGGTGTTCCTCAGGAGTGTTTTGGTTACATGAATTTAACCCACTGGACTCTCCAGAAAGAATAACTATTTCCTAGGCTGTTGTCTTTGCTTATCATCTACACTAGTTTTAGAGTTCTAAGGCTGGGTACGGTTATTCCATATTCTCATTTTGGGACATCTTTGTGGGGTGCTGTGGTATCCAGCATTTGCATTTTTTGCCCTATGGTAAAAAAAAATGTATATTGAAATATCCCCATTCTACTATTTTTGGAAGCTCTTAATGCAGCCATTACAGAATCCAATTTAGCTGAAACAGAGGCATCAATAAAATATGTTTTTCTTATTTATTTAATAATCTTAATTTAAGCATAACCTGTTCAGGCTGGGAGCTTCCAAATGATCTCACAGATGTCCCATAGCAATGGATGTGGTTGCTGCTTTTGTTGCTATGATTGCAGACAGCTGTAGTGATAGCTTGAAGAAAGAAGAAACAATACATCACATGCAACATGCATTAAAGGACTGAGTGCAGGACTGTGATTCTTCCCTCTTCCCCCCCTCCTACCCCCCACTTTTATTGATTTAACATAAAACTAACTGCTTTAAGATGGCTGCATTAGCGTCTTTTTGCTACTACTTCCTGGCAAATTAATTACAATCACAGTTCTGTTTACTCTGGCAGTAATTATTTTTCCTACTCGTACTCCGTGCTGCTGATCAATTTTAAGGGATGCACCAAGCTTGAAAGCACACAGAACTCGAATCATCTTTGACTATGGAGGCAAGAGCTTTATGTATTAGTCATTCCAATAGCTGCACAGGTAGCTAGGACAGAGTTAAGGCACCAAATATTTTACTTGTGATACAGCACTATTTGCTTTTAAATGCTGGTTTGCTCTGAGATCTTATCAATGAGCTTGGACTTCAGTAATTGCTGGTAATAAGCTTTTTCATATCTGATCATTCATGCAGTGTAAGGAAGAGGTTTTCTCATTCTGCCCAGAGGCTGAAGCAGCAGAGCCAATGTGATTCATCAGTGACAGTGGACAATTACCAGCAACTTGTTCACGCTTTGCCTGGGATAGCCTAAGCTGGTAAGTCACATTTAACTCTTTAATGCATCAATTCCTAATTATTAGTTTCAAGTGTAAAATTGTTTCATAAATTTATGTTCCATAACATATTTAAGAACACATATAGTGTTTAGTTCTTTCTTGGCTGTTGTATTTTCCTAAAGCTAATGCTTTTCCAGCTAGGCTGTGTCCTGCTAGTGCACCTGTCTATACAGTGCAGCACATATGTGCCACATACCACAGACAGTGGTCTAGAATTTAGATAGTTAATTTTTATTTTTCTCTCTGCAATATGCTTTTAAAAGGGCATTAATCCTGGGTCAGTATTTGCCAATCAAAAAAGTAAAGCTTTCATAATGGTAACTAATTTATATTCATTTGTCTTCGAATTTGGCTTTTAAAGCACCCTGTTGCTGGGCAATAAAACAGTTTGTAATGCTGAGTTACCTCTGAATTAAGTATTGCACAGATCTGTTCTTCTTTTTTGTCCTTGTCTTGATGATGTTAGGTTTGTGTGGTAAATGCAAATTGTTCTCTCGGTCATGAGTTTATTACTAACTACATGGTATTTGGAGTTCAGTGACTGTATTCTTGGAATTAAATGATTTTATGAAATTGAACCTTCCTTTAAGAGCATTTCTATGACATTTATTGCTGTATTTTTATCTGTAATTTGAAACTGATTCTTGACCCATACTTTATTGATGAAAGGAAGAAATTCTTGCAAGCAGAGGCAAGAGGAGAAATTTATATGGGATGATCTGTAGCTCCATATACTAACAAAAAAGTAAATAAAGTGTTACTCTAACTGAGAATGAAATTATTATTGTTATTAACTATTATTTATTATTATCATTAGGTAAATTGCTGAGTTTCTTTAAAATCCTAATAAGATGGGCCAGTGGAAGATGAGTATTGGGAATAATTGTCTATTTTTTTAGCTTATTTGTAATAAATACTGAAAACAAACAGAAGTGTTGAAGCTCTGCTAAACAGAGACAGATGTGAATGAAATCTTTTGACCATCTTAAAAAGAATTTTATTTCATGTTTATCCTCCCAAACGGTTCCACTGATGCATCTGTAAAACAAAAGGCTGTCTTTTTCTAAGTTTGCTCAGTATTAAAACTCAACACTTACCAGCAACTTCCATACAGTTCTAACTGTTCTAACTTCCTAACCCACACTTATTCCAGCACATGGCTCCAAAACACTCTGGCATGTCTGGAACATTTGTGAGTTGGCATTGATGATCATAATTTTAGTGTTTTGCTCTAGTCTGACGTTAAAAAACAGTTTCTCATGACAGAGACTTTGATTTGCTCTGTTTCTTGGTTTCTACTCAGCCTTTCTATCTAGTCTGTATAAGCTTGTTTTGCAGGGCAGAGAATAAAATGCTTCATTTGAAGAGACAGTGGTTTCAGTTAGTCCTTGTAGGCACGGCTGAAATGCATGTCATAATTAAAAGGCAGAAATAATTGCTTGTGTGAGCCTCGTATTTCCTTTATTCCATAAGCTCAGAGAGAAGCAGTCCGAAATCATTGTAGTATTGTCACTCCCTGAGTCCCAGAAAGCTCGTTTCTTATGATATCCCCACTTGCATATTAGTTTCAAGGGTGCAGCTCCCATAATTCCCTTCTGATCGCACACACTGTTGTTCTAATTCATCAAAGTCTTCTCATCACACATGTCAATTATGTTGACTCCATCTCTCTTCATTCAAAGATTTGGTCTCTCTTCAATACACCATGAGCTTGGAGAATATGTGAGACTACTTGTAATCAGATACTTTTGAGCTCAGGATGTCTGCTTCACCACAACATACAAATGAGAAAAGAAGTTGTAGGACGCTTATGAGACCTGGGTGGTGTCTTCAATCTTAGGGGCAAATTCATGTCACCAAGCAGCCTCAACAGCAGGGAGAGTGTTTAGTAAAGAAAGTTCTTATGATTATAGTTATTAGAGTCTGGTCCTGCAGTCTGATCTACTTGGGCACAGGCTGAGACCGTAAGAACAGAAAGTTACAGGATTTGTAGCACAGTACATAGTACAAAGAATCTAAAGATTATTTCCAGGAAAAGATAGTCTGAAAGGGTAGCCAGGTCTACTGTCACATCTGTGAGGTCTTCTAGAGAGACATTCTGTCTTATAAATGTGTACACACTCTTATCAGGGGAAAAAGGAAATGTGAAGAAATTTGTCACCTCTTCACAGACATCCCTGGGGATATTTTCCTGTGCTTGCAGTTGGGTCAAATCTGATTCTTTGTTTTCCTTCAGAAAGGCAAAACTATTCCCAGAGAGTTAAGTACTAATTCAGTTTTTCCTAATGCGGAAAAATGGCTGTAATCATAGAGCATAGAAAGTGTTGTTTAATTATGGGATAATATGGAAATCCTATTAGGCTACGCAGTCTTGGAGAGAAGAGGCAGTCCCTCTTGGAAGAGTTTGTAGTCTAAATGGACAGGGCAAACACAGAGCAGGATAAAGTTACACAATACATAGACAAAGCCAGTGCCTGTCCATTAAATGAGGGAAGAAACTACTCAGTATGAGACTGTAAGAAGCATATATTAGAATCACAGATTATTTTACCCATAAAACAGTGTCAGGTTTTTGTTTGCAATAACCTTTTTGCCATAAGTAGTTTAAACTAAAAATGCACATATGCCTCATTATGCCTACAGGAGAGCCCAAGTGGGTTTTTTATGTTTCAGCTATTATTTGCTTCAACTTAATACCTTAGGAGTCTCAGTCACAGAGCAGGTTCTCTCCCTGCCAAATGCTCCTCAAAACTAACAAAAACATTCTTTGTAGCAATGGACTTTCATATGGATGATAGCATGTCAGCATGTGATGCAGATTAAATGTATGTCCATGCATTAGTTCTGTAGTAGCTTGTGATGGGTTCAGAGATGAACAAGTATTTTGAATCCAGCCATACTTTCTTAGTGAGAAATACTGCTTGAGTCTCTGGAGAAGGAGAATCCACCCACCCAACTGAAAACACCACATGCTTTTGGAGCACAGTTTGCTAGCAGGTAGTAATGTTGGAAATAAAGCACATGTCTTGCCACAGTTGTCTGTGTCAAATATAAGTCAGTTGACCAGTTATAAAATTCAGTCCTGCATTGTGTTCCATAATCGGTTAGATTTTTTGTTTCCTCTCAATTGATTCAGTTTTGTTTTAAGAAACCATCTTACTGACAAAGTGCAGGGTATGTACATGTTACCCAAATTGTATTGTAACATTTATGTTTGGGTGTAATTTTTTCTGACACCTGCATGACCAGAGCTCACTCTATCAAAAGGCCGCTTCCTCAACTAAATGAAACCCCTTCTCCTTATACAAATTAGCAAAGAGTTTTGGTCTGTTTTATTTTTCCATCCTTAATTCTCCCTCCCCATAGATATCCTGGCACTAAATAAAGAGCAATTTGCCACTGAACAAGCTCAAAACCATGCTTCTGAGTGCTCGAGCACTGTGTGTGTGAAAGTGTTTTTTGCCACAGAAGTCTTACAATGATACAGTTCTGATCAATGATGTTAGTACAGCAAAACCTTGCTAAACAGCTGTTGCTTTTCTTCTAGAAACCATTAGCCGAAGATGACACAGCAAATGCATAACTTAAGTCTCCTCCAGACTAAAAAGAACAGCATGCCTTCCTCTCCAAATGCTGCCAAGCGGCTGTATCGGAACCTGTCAGAGAAGCTCAAGGGGAGTCATACATCCTTTGACGAAGCGTATTTCAGAGCTCGATCTGACCGACTCAGCCTCCGTAAGACCTCAATGGTAATTACTTGATATTTATCAAATTGGCAATTTACTGTCCTATTCATCTCCTTACTTGGTTTGCTTTTAATCTGCACAATTTTCATCATCTTGCTTTGTTCCCTGACCAGAGCTGTATGCTCTTCATAGAATTACCATTTATGATCCTGCGTTAAAGTCTGACCTTCAGGAAGGCTAAAGACAAGCTACTTAAGTGATGATGCTTTATTTTAGGCCTAAGGTCTTGGCATTAATTTAACAAAATATGGATTAAATATATATAGACACAAGTGATTCTT
This sequence comes from Coracopsis vasa, assembly GCA_026283785.1. Lineage (NCBI taxonomy): Eukaryota > Metazoa > Chordata > Aves > Psittaciformes > Psittacidae > Coracopsis > Coracopsis vasa. The sequence continues at coordinate 83,497 of JANHGB010052016.1, read as the reverse complement.
TTACATGAAAGGAAGAAAAAATACTTTGTGAAAATTTAAGATGTCTTAGGTACCTCCAGGTATCACCAGTCTGGGGCCTCAGCTGATGTCCACAAGCCAGTGAATAGTCTCCAACTGAACTTAAAAGTCTTTGGATCCCATTCTATCCACTTTGCCTGTTGTTTTCACAGTTTTCCCTAGAAATAAATAGCAAGGAATCCATCAGAGAAGGGGTGGAAACATTCCAGGTCAAGTTGCTAGCTGATGTATTTTCTAATCATTGTGTTTCTGTGCTTCAGAGCAAAGCCAATGACTAAAATCATGTTTCCAGACAAGTGAACAACAGTTGTTAGGGTTTGTTTTCTTTCAGCTTTGGCCAGTGAAGAGTTTTCTTTCCATTCTCTCTTGCTGTGCAACACTTTCCATTCAGTAAATTGTTGTCTTGCTGCAGACATAGCAATGTCCCGAAATAGCTTTATTCTTGAACTCATGTTTATCAAAACAAGTCTTTGCAGAAACTACTTTAATGTTTTTTCCAACTCCAGTAGCACATAGTGGACTTTTTCAGTCAAACCTAGAGCAAATTTCTTGAAAGGGGCACTTCATTTTAATTAAGCTACATAAGATCGCATTTCTAAACACTCCAGCACCGAATCACTTACTGGAACATGGTTATTACTTACTGCAAAGCAATACTGTAGTCCTTTTCAGTATATACATTTGTGCATCAGAGTAACACCTAAATAAATTAATCACATAGCACAGCTGTCTAGCTAATGATTAGAAGCTGTAGAACTGAGTCAAGGGAAAAGCAATGTAAAAAATGCCCCTAAGCTTTACCCGATCACTTGTAAATGGGATTCAATTTGTTTGAATTCAATGGTTTTGTCCTTTCAAAGTGGAAGAAAGTTATCTAGTAAATGTAAATGAAGGCAAAAATCAGAAAGCTCTTGTTAACATTTGTGACAATACCAGCGGGGCTAAAATTGAGCACATGGGTCTAAAGATACTATCTTAACCCTGTTTGAATTTCTTACACCTTGGCTGCAATTCTAGAGAGTGCTTTACACTGAATATGATCAGCTTTTGGCAGAAAACTATATAATCTTCAAATACATTTCTGTTTCCTGTGTGAAAGCAAATAGCTGGGGAAAAGTTGGTCAGGTGTGTAGAGTGGTTTTGTGGACTTGGAGAGCTGGGCTTGATGCAGACATCCAAACAGGGCAGTCTACTGGCATGGCTGAAAATGTGGTAGATATTTTGCTGTCTGACAAGGATGTTTCTTGACCAAAACAGCAATAGCGTGGTTAGACGCACACTGCTGTGTGGATGAGGGGTTGCACACATGCCCAGTTAGAAAGGCCATATCACAGCTCCCATGTTTTTACGCTCTTTGAAGTGGTGAGATGTGCCAGCATATTTCAGCCTATTGCTTGTGTCTGAATTGTTCATTTGGAAAACCTGATATTTGCAATTTGGTCTCATAATTGTTTGGATTGGATGAAGTAGCTTATAAAATTCATGCTCTGTTTCTTGTTTAAATCAGTGCAGCTTTTTCAATCAGTTTTCTAATGAAATAAAGAAATAGAAATTTGCTTTTATTTTTTTCCCTTTTGGTGAAACGTCCTCACCAACAGATTAGCTGGCAAGAGCATTTATGGGGAATTAACTTATGCATGTGCTTAGATTCTGTTCAGCAACTTAAGGCTAAAATTTCACATATGCTTCAGGTATTTCATTCAGCAAGCAAAAAAAATCCAAAGATGCATTTTCAATGGCATTGAGGCAGGTCTGAATTTTGACAACTGAATCCAAATCAAACTTTTAACAGTAAATGTACAGTAATCATTCAGGTAGGTAACATCTGTTGTCAGAATGTGTGTATACACATGTGAAAATGGCCAGATGATTTTGTCAGCTGTATCATTAGGTTAATTTCAGCTGTGATACTGAACCTCGCCATCATTTATTATGTAACAGAGATGTTTTGTTTTCATATAGCATAAGGAACTCCTGAGATGTCATACAGGATTTAATGAGTTTCACCCAAAATTGGAATTAAAGCCAAGTAATGGTATTGAGTGCCTAGGGTAGCACACTACAAATACCAATTCATTTAACTTTTATGCTCAAATATCAAGTAAATTAAAAGAGAACGGCCATTCTGATTTCAGAAAAGGCAAAAACCCTGGATGTACCCAGTGCCACAGCAGTGGAAATGTGAACCAAGGAATAGCTGCTTTCCTGCCCTAAGTAAGCACCGCAAGCCTGTTTGTAAGCAGTATCATCAGCAGGACCTTTTTGTTCTGTTCTCAGACCATTAGCCCACGTTTCCTAAGATAAACTTTACTAAAAGAAAGGAAAACTAATGTAGTCATTCAGTTTACTTCAATCAATTCCCTTTGTAGTAAGCCCTTTCTGAACGTACTGTTAAATAAGTAGATTTTCCTAGCTGTGATCAGTTACAAGAGTAATACAATTTTGCTGGTTTCCTGATTGCATCAAAATGCAGATGCTTCTGAAGCTTAACTACCCTTTTTTTCCATAAACAACAGTCTAGAGGAAGTTCCAAAATCAGTAGAAAATGAAATTCAAATGAGTGTAAACTGTGAGGAAATCAATGCTTTTTAGAATGTTAACATATATTTTTGGAGAATTGGTGAATATATTTTGCATTTCTAATAATTTATATGAAAACTCAGTCTATGAGTTTAGTTCTGCATTGATAATAATGAAGTTTCAAAGAGCAAAGAAGCACAGCTGCTATTTTTTCCAGCTCTTTAGGTGGAACATCAGTGATCTATTTATGTTAATTTTGTGTACAGCTGTTCAATGCATAGCATTGATTTGAGTGGCAGTTGATGATATTAATTAAAATATTTTGACATTCTAATTAAATTAATTAAAATTATTTAATGTCTAGCCAGAGCACTTCAGAGTAGGGCTAAAACACCAGAATAAGAGTAAGATCTCTGATCTCAGGATGATAAGGTGCTGTATAAACAAGGCAGCAGATGTGTGGAGCTACTGGAATGAAAAGAACTGCTGCATTGCAGTAAAAATATGTCTTTAAGTTTTACCTTATAATAAGAGAAATATGTGCTGGCCTCTATTCTAAGATTTTCTGGAGCTGTGCCCCCTCTAATGACAGTACATGTCCTTAAAGACATTATTTTGCTTTGACAAGGGGGTGGATAAAGAAAGATAAATCTGGCTGCTTACCATTTAACTGTTCCTTTTTCTGAGCCTTTTCTCTTACTCCTAACACTGCAGTATGAGCTAAGTATTTGGTAATGAAATTAACTCTGAATCTTACAATCTAGAGAAGGATCTCTAGATTGTAAGCAAGAGTTTGACAGAGACCCATTTTGATGAAGCACTTGTTTAAGCAGGGTCTTTTATTCTGTATGGAAAACTACAGCATAAATATTTCTCCAGCACGAGCTATCTTTTGTACTTAAGTGCCTAAAAGGTACATTCTCAAGTCAGCACTACTCTCCTAGATTTGCTTTTTTGCTGCATGATTCATCTCATCCTTACATAGTCATCTAACATATGTATTTTGTAGCATGGTATCAATACTTCGTATGCAAAACAGTAGAGCAGAAAAATTTTGTCAGGCCCAAGAACTTATGAAGCACAACTGAAACAAACCCTGTAGAACTGATCGTGTTCCAAGGGGTAGCTGTAGACTCTAGGTTTCTGAACTGCTTGCAAACTATTAGTCTATGCTTTTTAGGAGGAGACAAAAGATCTTCCATCAGACCAGTGCTCTTTCAGAAAGTGCTGTTTCCCTGAGACCAAAACTTGGACAGGGATATGCCAAATAAAACTGCATCAATTTAAAAAAGAAAATGAAGTTTTGCTGTGGCTGAAATCCTTATTTCTAATCACAGCAGAAGACTGGTTCAATTCTATATTTTCTCTGTTTCTTCCATGTGGGTTTCAAGACACAGGAATCCAGTTTACATCATGTATCTGGATCACTTCCTCTCTATGTATGCATTTCTCCAGTATGCCCACTGGCACAATATATCTACACAGACCTCTGTTTCTTTATGTGATCACATGCTGAGCCCTCTTTGCTTAGCTGGGCCTCTTGCTTCTACTAATTCATTCTTAAGAGGAGAAAAACCTACTGGGTAATTATGGTAACGGGACAGTGGGAGAGAACGTAAAGCATCTTGGCACATAGCTTGTCATTACGTAGGCTCCAGTAGGATGTTCTCAGAACAGAAACCTGCAGGCCGTGCTACTCTCCTGCACCTGCTTCTCCACAGCTCATTTAAGTGAGAGGTTTCTTTGTATTCTACCATTGTTTTACCTCCTTGACACTGGTAAGGAAAAGTTTCAGTGATTCTCCCTTCTTGAGTGTTGGTGCCATGTATGTTCATGGGTTTGGCTGCTGTGTTCTCTGCTGTTCGAACACATCACTTTCTGGGCATGCCAATTGTTTCAGTCTCATTTCTACTTCTTTATTTAAGGATTGCACATTTCAAAGCTGCTTCTACTTCCAACTAAATGCAAAACTATGAGCACCTAGAAGTGACTGAAGTGTTTGAATGTAGAGTACCTGTTACTGCTTACACTGAAGCTGTGAAGGGTTTTCTCCAGAACAGCTTGTTTGATCACCTGAGTTTGAATACGCAGTAGTCTAAAACTCTGCAAAAATCATAGTCTTTCATCCAGTTTCACACCGAAAACATATAATATTGCTCATATAGTCTGATTTTAGAACAGATGTCTAAATAAATATGGGTTTGTTTTGTATAGGCTTGAATCTCATTTGAATATTTCCAGGGACATGCAGCAAGTTCAAGCACACAAGGTCCAGAGGCAGACAAAGCTCAGTTTTGCCTCAAACCTTTTTCATCTTTCCAGCTGAACCTAAGCTGTGGCCAGAGGATCAATATTTTACAGCAATCTCAAAAAGTACAAATTTTCTCATTTTATTTTTAAAACACTGACATTTGAAAAGTTTTACTGAATTTCTCTTTTTATTTATACACAGAATTTCCAGTGCAATGAAGCTATGTTTGAGGCCGTAGAACAGCAAGATCTGGATGCTGTTCAGATTCTTCTTTATCAATACACACTGGAAGAACTGGACCTGAACACACCAAACAGTGAGGGACTAACTCCTTTGGACATTGCCATTTTGACAAACAACGTCCCTATTGCTAGGACCCTTCTACACGTTGGGGCAAAGGAAAGCCCACACTGTAAGTAAAGACACAAATTTAATTGATTTACATAATTGCCTGTAGATTAGATTTGCTGCTCTTTTGGCAAATTAATTACTTTACACACAAAAATTGCATGGTTTTATCATAAGGATGATTTTACCAGCAATAGTGCCACAATGCTGGAGGGCATTTGCAGCAATATCTGCTTGTTGGATACGTGCTCAGTAGATCTTTTTTGTTCTCTATGTCAAATACACCAACAGATGAATCAGGCTGAGCTTCTAATGTGATTAACACTGGGACAGGAGAGTCAATGTCAATGCTGAGGGAAAGATCTTTAAAAATATGGGCACAGGAACTGAGTGATTCAAATGCCATGGTCTGAAATACGGAGTTTGTCATCAAAAATGAAAGGACGATGGGTTGTCTAGACTTTGGTTTATTTTGATTATCCTTTTGATTTTAGCTATGCTGCCTTCAGGTGACAGGTTGTGTTGAAATCCATCACTTCCATTACCCACAGACTCCTCAATCTTACTCTTCAAATGGCCTAAAATCTCACTTAAATGAGACTTTCAAAGTTCTACAGAACCAGTGGAAATCCAAACACAAAACAGACCTTCTCTCTTTACTGGAATACCAATATCGCTTATAACTACATATTGTAATTCTAAAACTCCTTTGTATTCCTTCATGGGCATTTTAATGCCCAATTTGTGGGTTGGAGGGTGACTTACCAACCCAATTAATCAACCCTATACCATGACACAAACTCTGACGCCTTACTTGTGTCTAAAAATACACCAATGTATGTGAATTTGTTCTAAACTGTCAATGCCTATATTTAGGACATTCCCAGCAAGGCTATAATGAGACTGTGTTTGAGGGGTTCGGCCACTGCAGACTCTGCCATTAATTTGAAGTTAGTTAAATTAACAACATTTAGTGCTGGCATGTCAATCTCAGTGCTCCAGGAAATTGCACCTTGAGGCTACTAACATTGCCAGTTTTTTCACTGGAGAGTGTGTGTGCATGTGCGTGTTGAGCTTTTTTGCCAGACCCTCAGTGTTGGTACACCTTTATTGCTTTTCTATGTCCACAGCACTTATATTATCATTTATTCTGGCCTCCTTTAACCTTCCCTGGAGATTTTTGCATAGTGTAGCTGCTCAGTGAAAAGAGTTTTTTAGTTTTATATTTATTTGTTTATTTTTCTGTCATGGTTCATGACTGAGGCTTTAAAAAAAAGTGTGACAGCATTTAGAGTACATGATTGACTGCTGAAGCAACATTCATTAACCATGACAAATCTAGAGGAAAACACAGTCTTGAGTGTTCTAAACAGCAGTAAAAAAGACTAAACTAATTTTTCATTGACCTCATCTGTAAATAAATGCAGTCTGATGGCGAGCAGGGGCAATCATAAATTAGTATTCATTTCCTGTAATTAATGCAAACATGCCTATGAACACAGAGAATATGAATATATAACCACCTCATTTCCATTTCAAAATATACCCACCAAATTTCCACTTCACTTATCTTGATTTTTAGTTTTTCTGATTGAAATAATGGATGAAGCATTCTCACTAAAAAGCAAACGATTGTTTGCTTTGTTGGATTTCTGTTTAGCTTAAGGGTTTGCAGTTGTGCTACTTGAGAGCAAAATGCAGAAAGTTATTGTCAGCACTCAAGAAGTTCACAGCATCTTTGTATGTGGCTTCATTCTCATGGACCTGAGAGCACTCACTTTCTATTTGTCTTTCTGCTTTGCTTTCTGCACTTAAGCAACCCTGTTAGGGTGAAATCCATTCTGTTTGTATGATCTCAAGGCAGCACCCAGCGGGAGTGTTTTCCTCTCTCTGTGGTGGGCAGTTAAGCAAAGCTTCTGCAGGCTGAGTGGAATTTCAAAGTAAAATTCTGACTCATGCCAATTTTGGGACAGGACACAAGCATCTCTTAAATCTGATTGGAAGTTTATAGGACAGATGCACAGATCTGGGAGACTGCAAGGCAGGAGAATTCTCCATTCCAAGTGCACACGGAAAGCTTCCTATAGAGAAAAGTCTTGCTCTTCCACTGCATTAGCTGTAGTGACCCAGGTGAAATCTCATTATAGCCCCTAATCTAACACTGTAGAAAAGAGGATCTGGAGGACGGATAACTTCCATCTGCATCACCTGGACTCCTGCCTGGAATAGGAACAACAGCAGAGAAAGCAATAGAAAGTAAAACTATGGTCTTAATTTCCACATGGAGCTCAGACTGTAAATCTGAACAGGAACCCAACATCTCTTAAACACAAACAAAGTAAGACCAGACAGTGCAGCATTTAAAATATTAATCTATTTGGGGAGGAGGCAAAGTCCACTGTGTTACCTTTTCAGTTCCTCTTATTCATCACACTCATTGTTTGGCTTGGTTTGCTCAAGTGAACCCAAATAAAAATAAGATTAAAATTTCCAGTGGCTGATCAGACACATTCCCAAGACCTGACAATTGTGGATCAGAATCTTGATTAAACAGATAGAGCCAGGTCCTTAGTGAGAACTTGAACTGAAGCCAGTTCTCAATTACCTGAAGTTCTGGCACATAAAATCTTCTTCTTCAGTCCTGTTGTGCTATCAGACGTGTTGCATGCTTATCGTAGGCTTAGATCCAGGAAACTGTATCACCTTTGGCCTCCCAGTAAGTAGGCAGTTCTGAGGATACCAGCAGATTCCAGTAAGCTGGGCCATATGTCTCTGATGTCCATATGAAGAATGATCAAACTTCAAGGATGGCTTCCAGCCAGCTTCTGAAAGCAAAGTCTTGGAGACAAACATTCTTCCAAAACAACCTTTTGGATGTCAGAAGTGTTGAGTAATTTGCTCTCCTCCTGTGGCTTTAACGATCTCATGGCACTTTTCCTATCAGTATGTGGGGTTATTCTTGGACTCTGCTGAATTTCAATTGTGATACTGTTATGAGAGACAGAGGGCAAATAAAATGAGGGTTCAGACTAGATAATAGATGCACCCTTTCACCTTAAGGACAGTAAAGAAGTGGAATAGGTTGCGTGGAGTCTGTAAAGCTTCAATCCTGGGAAGTTCTCAAGACCAGATAGGTATTGGCCTCAGTAACTTGGTCCGACCTCACAGCTGACTTTGTTTGGAACATGAAGGTTGGACTAAAGAATGTCCTTTTGAATCTGATCTGTCCCATAATCTTTATGATTCTGGTTTGGGAATGACACGTTCATATGCACAGACATCTTTGCTCCTGTGGTGTTTTGATGTCAAAAACCTTTTAGAGTCTTGGTCCTGTGTATGGTACAGTTTTCAGAAATTGCTACTGCTCATGCAAGTGAGTGATCAGTGCATCCTTTGCAAGACTTATGCTGGCCTCTAAAATCCTTAGGGAAAAATAGAGCCTGGCTGTCCCAAGAGAGCAACTACCCGTCATTGCTAAGAGCAGCTTGTGCTGCTTAGCTTGTGCTAGGACAGTGCTTTCAGTAAGTAGGGGCCTTTTAAATGAAGACTCTCTTGGAGCTCTTCTGCAAAAATACCAGACACCAGAGAAAAAAAAAATACCAGAGAAAAGTCATTTTCTGTGATTTCAGAATTACATCTCTTGTACCCTATTTCCTTCTTACTGCACATCAGATCAGTGGTTGCATTTATTTTCGGATAAATACCCTTACAAGCCCTATTTTCTAGCTCTAGATAGTTTGAACAATTTCAGGCTAAGAATATTGCTGAAAACAGGGCTTGATTCATCACTTTTCATGTATAACAAGGGGCTGGTTTAGGGTAGTCTTGTGGACTCGGGCTAAAATCAAGCCTATTTTAGTTTGTAACCTATGTGATCTTCCTTTTCACCTTTGTGTAGCCCAGAGTAGTTCATACAGACAATCTGAACTGCTAAATGTCAAATTAAAATTATTCTGAGCACTGGAGCAAAACAAAATCTCTGTGTCAAGCTGCTCACTATCTGTCCAGCCTGCCAGAGGACTCATTAGATATTACACAGGCAAAATTGTGGCACAATGAAAACCTGAAGAAAGATCCGTTCTACGTCAGCCACAGCTCTTAGGCACAGAACTCTCATTCTTAAGTTTGCCAATGAGATCTCTCTTTGCTTTATTCTATGTGTTTATAACCAGTAAAAAACTTTTTTTCCTATGAAAGCTTATAGTATTATGGTGAAATATGACTTGGATAGAAACCAAATGCTTTATTATCTTAGTTTGGTTTTTAATATTCCACCAGTTTAAAACATATATACACTTGATGACAAGATAATGACTAGAAGACAAAGTGTTCAAATATTTAACCTTGTATGTGTTATACCAGAATGCATAAGGCCAGAATTTTGTCACATAAGTCCACCAAGCAATTACTTTTCCCTTCTCTTGGTAGTTGTTAACATGGAAAGCAGGTCAGTGCATCTGAGTACATTGGTCCAGGAAGCACAGCAGCGAATTACTGAATTGTCTGCACAAGTGGTAAATGAAGACCTTGGTACAGACAACACAGAGAAAGAGAAGCAACTAAAAGCATGGGAATGGAGATACAGGCTATACAAGCGCATGAAAGCAGGCTACGAGCATGCTAGTAAGTAGAAGAAATCAGTTGCAAAATCTGAGATGAACTGTACAACTGGGAACACTCTTCCTTTGTTGAGCAAACATGCTCTCATCAGGTGATCCTCACAGCACTGATATGAAGCAGGCTAATGTTAGGGTGAAAGAAATGAGGCATATGGCTAAACAGCCTTCCCACAAATGAGGAAGAGCTAGATGTCAGAACAATAGAGGGCCACATATCTGAGAGCAACAAACTCATAACTCTTAGGAGTGGGCTGCATAAAATTGATGAGATCAGGATCTAACGGTTCGGTCTTGCTCATTTTTCTTCACATTTACTCCTCAATCTCATTTATGTGCTCAAAGTTTAAAACAGGATGATTAGAAAAGGATATGTGAGTAGGGAGGAAGAGAGAGAGGGACATTGGCCTTTGTTCTGTTGTGATTTATTTTTTTTTTTATTATTTATTCTGATTCAGAATGATCAAACAATGGAATTTCATTTTCCTTATAAAAATTCATTTTAATTTTGGCCTCCATGTCTAACAATTTATCAGCATAGTCACAGATTGAGCCACTTTAAACAGTTGTACAAGTGACCCTGTACCCAAAGTAAATGTGAATTTGGAGCCATAGGAAGGAATAAACAGGGTTGAATTGTTTCACGTGTAGATCTTTTAGCTGTATCCTATTTGATGAAATACAGTCATTGCCATTACCATTTTTACAACCCTTATAGATGCACTTAGAAATAATTTTCTCCAATTCATTGCATTTTAAGATTACTTCTTCAAGACAGATGTAGTGTTCCTTGTATTAGATACATTACTGCTGTATTTCCTGCTTCTAATAATATAATGATTTTTTAAAACAATCCCAGCAGTTACTCATGACATGTTTTGTTTGATTTCTGAATTGAGTCTGATTGATACTCTGTGAATTGAGCCTTTAAAAAATAAAAGTAAAATTAGGCCTCAACTGACAACTGTATTTTGGAACTTTTACACTGAGACATTTGTGGAATTTGCAATTTCTGCATCACAATAATGTAAAAATGCTTTCTGTGATTTGATAATTTGAGCTTGTGAGTGAAACCATAAAGGTTTAATTAGCTCTTTGTGGTTTTGTCCTTTCTCTCTCCTCCTACCCACCCCAAGAGATTTATAGGGGCTTTTCATTGACATAATTAGCATGAATCTGTTTTATTGGGTTACATATATGCAGGAAGATATTTTTAACTGAAAGGAGCCAAAAACCATGATAGAAACAAATGGTGTCTGCAGGATATTGTTAGCAGGGGCACTAATTAAAATGCTCAAAAGGCAGAGAACACAAACACCTACAACCCAAAGCTCACAATTGCAGGGTGATTTTCAGTGGGTTCTTTGAAGACTCAGAAACATTGTTTGAATAGGATTTGTTGTGTTGAAGAGCTGATGTTTTCTCTTCTCTCCCAGGAGCCCCTGAGGCGCCAACCAATGTCTGTCTCATGGTAACAAGCAGTACATCACTCACTGTCACCTTCCAAGAACCTCTGAGTGTCAACTCAGCTGTGGTGACCAAGTATAAAGGTACTGATTTAGACATCTTTCATTTATGTTATCAATGTACAAAACTTCAAGGGCTAAATGCAAAGGTATTTATCTACTAGAGATTTATTACAATGCTAATAACATTTGAATTATTTTCCCAGTTAATAGCCATAGAAGTGGAATTTTCTTAAAAGATTCCCCAAAGACAAAATCCTTATTAAAAAAAGAAAAATAAATTAACCAAAAGATTTCTCCATGAGTGCTTTGAAGAAGTTTGCTTGACTCACTGTGGTTAGGACATCGGCTCAATGACTGGGTTGAGATGAGCAGTTATAAAACACAAACTAACTTTTGGTGCCTGTGGGCTCCTAAAACCATGTGTATCCTTGTAAATGCCAAACCCACACCACCATTCCTTAAAGGAATGCCTCTGGAAGCTGAAACTTTTGGCAGAGGCATCATACAGCCCAACTAATTAGCTATTCCAGGGCTGCCACATCATTCTTGGAAGAGCAATACATTTAGGGTGGCACCAGTTAGTTGCAAAGTGGAATGAATAGGAAAACGCTTCCATCTGAATAGCACTGTTGAATAGAAATGGTTTTAAAACAGGATTTCTGTTCCACAGGAAATTCCAACGTTAAAATAACAAAAAAATGTTTTATTGAAGATTAGAACAAAAATGAGAAATTTTAAAATTTCCTGTTTAAAGGAACTTCTAGGTTTTCTAAAATGTTTGGAACAATAAGTTCTTCAGTGTTAAGTGCAGCAATGTGCTGCAGCCTCCGTGTTCCAGTGGGAGCCTGAGTCTTCCCACAGGTCAAGGGACGGAAAGCTCTGTTCTGAAGTTCTGAGGCCTTCCTTGCCCAGCCCAGAGGGGTCAAGGAATGAGGAGCCTGGAAGTCCTTTTAGTTATTTCCCACTGTGTCTCTCAATGTTTCCTGTTGTGTTTGTTTCTTTGTATTAACAATTAAAAACTCCTATGGGAGCAACTTGAACCTTGGATTTCCACACACATAGCAAGAACCATAATGGCTGTGTTGTGGGGCAGTCTATTTCATGTTTCCATGTGTGGGTGTCACAGGGATTGCTTCAACTGGAGGGATTCAGAAAGCCTCAGCCCATTGAGGGTCCAGTGGCTCATGGAGCTCTTCTGAAGGTGGGACTTGCCAGTGCATAGGCTCCCCTGGCGTTAAGCATAAGCACTCAAAGGATTGTGTGAATTTATTTTGGAGAAGGCAGATTCTCTCTTTCTTTCCTCCTCCTGTGTCTGGTCACAGATTCCATCACCGCTGGCTATGGCCAGTAAATAATTTTTTTACAGCGTAAGGAAAAAACCCAACAACCTCCCAAACATCACTAAAGCCATCAAAGTGATTCCATTCTGATAGCCTCAGTGGAGGGGTAAATTACTGTATTACACCTGGTCAGCTGTGCAGTGCTGCAGGAAGTGTGATTTTCAAAAACATCAAAGCCCTTTAGAAGCCTAAATCTAATTTTCAGCAATGGGTTGGGTTGCCAGGAGACTAAATTTCATTTAAGGGCTTCCTACTGCCTGATTTACTTGTGAAAATGATACTTGGGCTTCTAAAACATTGAAGTTCCCTTCAAAATATCAGCCTGTTCTTTGTAACACATGTATTAAATAACATTGAAATATTGCCCACACTTAAATTATAATGGCTATTGATATTTGCAGTAAAGCAAATTCCCAAATAGAAATGAGTTTTCATAAAACAGTTTTTAAAGCTTGTAGTGTATTTCTTTTATGTATTCACTTGGCTTGAGTCTGTTCCGCACCGTGTCAGCTCTGTCTTCTTTTTGGTAAGCACAACAGTCAGAGAAATTTAATCCGACCCGACCTAACGCTCTAATCAGAGTAGGTAGCATTGCTGCTGTAGTTCGAGTTACCCTCACTGGTGATCATTTTATGCTTTATCAAGTTGACAGTTAGTTTTGCCAGAATGTTCTTTTTAAATCCTTTATCCCAGGAGACTTGTATATTTATGGTTAGATAAAAAGAAAGATCATTAATAGCTCCTTTTGGTGACTTTCGGGAATTAATTAAGCACTGCTTGTAGAATTGTTTATTACATTATGGAGTGAGATTCTTTGTGCTACTTTGAGGGGTCATAAAATGAACCTTACAAATGATCACTTGCAAGAATGATTAGAAGCAGCTAGCAATTACTTGCCCAGAAAGGAGAGTTTGATAACATTGTGAGAGGATCTTTTTAGTCAGATATATATAAACCTCCTCTCCAGAAAACTATCTAAACACTTTACTAATTCAGGGAAGCGAATTAGCTGTTAATTTTTTCCCCTCAATACTTTACCATTTCTTTTTCTAAGCAAATTAAAATTCAGGAGCATTTGCAGCAGTGTTTAGGGAATACCTGCTCATTAACAGAAGCTAATAATGTTCTTTTCTCTGGCTCTGAATTGTAGGGGATAAAAACTGACATCACTTCTGTTCAGTTTAGTTTAGTTCCCTGAAAACAGTGTGAAACTGCCAATTCCTTTTTTCTGTGTCATCTTTTCCTTTTTTTTTTTTTAACATACTTTTTCCAAAGTTTTATGTGCCCAAATGTCATTTAGAAACTGGGCTTGGAACATTATCTAACGGTCTGCTGTTTTCCTGTGTGTGATCTTTTCCCTTGTTAGCTGTATAACTTACAAATAATAATACAGGAGAATAATACTTTGCACTCACTCTCTAACCACTAAAACCATCTCACTTCATTAGGAGATTTAATTTTAACCACACACGGTGAATGGGTATTGACTTTGGTGTCCCAGCTGGATGGCAGTTCAGTGACTGCATTCTGTTGAGCCATTGCTTTAAGGAGCCAGAGTATTCTTTACTTCCTCTCCTGGATTGTTGTTTAATGTTGCAGGCACCATCCTAATGGCTCCCTTCAGTTTCCCTCCAGAGTAGACTACAGCGTGGTGGTGGCTGATGTGAAATGATTCCTATGTATATTGTAACTTAGTAAAGTGTTTTGAGGCTGGAAGCAGACAGGCATGACATAAATCAATAATAATAGCAATAATCTGCTCCATGCTAGGGAAAGATTCAAAGCCAGAGACACCTCACCCCAGCCAGTTTTAGGAAGGATGTGAAGCATCATTGTGATATTGAAACGAAAAATCCCTGCTCTTGGGTAATGATGCCCTAAAGCCAAACTCCACATCCCACCGTAGAAGTACTTAAGACCTACTTTGGTTTTGCATCTTTGAAAACACAATCAAAACTTTCCGCACTAATACACAAAATAACTTGCCACAGTTTGAAGGTAGGGTGAACCTTCTGCTTACAGTCTTATTGTTACTGCATGATGTATTTTTATCCTAGAGCTACACTATTGTAACTATCTTCATGCCAAAAAATCCCAGCAGCAACATAATCCAGATAGACAGCACTTGACTCCTAGGAACAGTCCCAATAGAGCCTGTGGTAAGAGCTTGTAGGGTTTTTAAGAACTGTTCTCTCATTAATTAGCCTTTCTAGAGTTCACATGTCCCACGCAACACCTACACATAAAGAGAGCAGAACAAAATTATTAATAATGATAAGTAATTTTGTTGCATGTATTTTCTGTACATTTTAAATCTATTACTTTGCTATTATGGAGAATAAGTTCAGGGAAACCTCCCCTTACTGCACAATGTTTTTCATCCATTTCCCATCAAAAGTAGTGATAATAATGCTGTGATCCCCAAGTACAGGATAAGAAAGAAAAATGGACATAGCACTGATCATTACCTACTGGAAAGGATCACTATGCAATGGAAAATCTCTGTTTATATTTTATTTACACTTGTAAAACAAACATCTATATTCCCTTTTGGAGGAAAAATGAAACAGCTTGTATAACCAAAATTGAGCTAATTTATTTAAGAGCCTGGAACTATTTATGTTTAAAGAGAGAGGAAGAGAGAAAAAGAAGTCTGAGCCATGTTTGATGTAGCAAACAGAGCTGATCTCTCTGTTTGGATGTAGCTGTGCACTGGGGTGCCAAGTTATTTTCCAGATACAATGCTAAGCTGTCTGGGCCACTTTAGCCCTTGTTACCTTTTGCTTAGCTTCTTATTTTAGCAGAGTATTTCACGTTTGCCAGCGCTGCCCAGCTGCCTTCTAGGATTTCTGTTGGATGGGGAGAAGAATTTTTCATTTTCTCTGTCAGTGTAGCTTTTTAAAAAACCCAACACGTCAGCTTAGATCAGGAAAACAAGAGTTATGTCTTGCTTAAATCTTGACATAAAAATTGTTCCCTGCTCCCTTCTTCCAAGGCAATTTGTGGTTCATTTCAGAACATTTGCATCAGAATGATCTAAATTGTCTTTAAATCACTGGTTGAGTCCTAGCTAGATATGCAGTAGCCACAGTATGTTGCTGACACATGGCTGCATGACATGGGTTAGTTACAGACAAGTTCCTTTGTCCAGTAGAGGACACTTTGGTGTTATCCCTGAAAGTCTCAACAAAAGGATGAATGGAGCTGCCTTTTATTAAGGTCTCAGCACTCAAGATCATGGACTAAGGAAGCCTGCCAGACTGGGCCTGTATGATGTATGTTCTGTACCTCTATCTGTATTTGAGATTCTCAGCTGACATCTCACTGTATCAATGAAAACCTTTCATTGAAACTTTCAGTGTGAAAAACCTGAGAGGTTTTACAAAACCCACCTACCAATTTGGCGTGATTCTGTGGGTTTTACTCTCCAGGGTAATCCTTTCACAACCAAATAATCTTACCATTTTGTGTGGGCTTCTGCTTGTCCCTGTGAGCACCACAAACAGCATATACCATATGTTTTGTAACTCTGTATTTGATTTATCTGTCAATAGTTGACTTGTCATGTTTGATCAAGTTTGGATTTGTTCCATAGCAGGCTTCCTGCAGTGATCTTTCTAGTGCTGTACAGTGGGTTTGATTCGACAGATTTGGCTAGTCTAGTTAGGTAGAACTTACAGAGACCTAAATACATATATATGACATCTCTAGGTTTCTTCCTCACTTTAGTGGCAACTAGCTGCTCTCATAGCAGAGTCAGACTAGAAAATAGAAACTCTGTGATTTCTTTGATTTCTAGAAGAACCCGTTATGGAAATGACTGCTTGTAGAAGTGAAAATGTGGTGCTTTAATACTGGTATCTATGAATCTTTCTAAATTAGCTGGTATGTCACTGCTGGATACTGCTCCAGTCTATTGTGGCATTAAGTAGCATTCTGCATTCAACTTGATCTCGAAATCCTTTTCACTTATTATTCAAGGTTTCACTGTATATTTTGAAACTCATTCTTTCTTTCCCCAAAACAGTTCTTACTCCATAAAAAGGAAAGAGAATACACTTCTTTGTAAAACATTTGAATTTATCCTGCTGAATAGGTGTGGTCTGATATTTTTTACAGTAGTTCATTTATGGCATTTTATTAGGTCTCCAAGGCACTTTATTTGCACATTACATTTTGGTAGCTACCAGGACTGTGCAATTTGACTTCTATTTTTATGCCTAGCAAGTACATAAATGTATAAATGTTAAAACAAACCTTTCTATTTCTAGCTCCTGTCAATGTCTGTAGCATGTGTTGGACAACAACTTTAAAACTTCTATTTTTCAAGTTTGCATGTATTTAATACCACCTTTGAACATGGACCACATATTAAGTGATGGTGTAACTAACTCATGTAGTTGATCAGACATCAGCTACTCAATTCAGTCATTCTTTCCTCCTGCTTTGTGTTTTATAAGGATTTTGAACAGCAGCTCAGATGAACAGCTACAAGAAAACCCAGACATAGAGGCTCTGGTTTTTTCTGCCTTTGGTGTCTAAGAAAAAAAACTCGTATCATGATGTTGCTGAATTCCAGACATTGCTTTACCTTTTATATTTGCTTTGACTTAACAAAAATAAGGATTTTTAAAAATTATTTGCATGTGGCTAAGCGTTACAGCTTCCAGTTCATAGATAGTGCATAGAAGAGGTGATTTTGTTGTAGTCAGTGGCAGGACTGGAACTCAAGACCTTCAGCTTCTGTCTTGAAGAAGGTCCCTGATTGAGTGGATTTTCTGATTCATGGGTTTGGGAATGCCCCCTCACTGGAGACTTAAACAAAACCAGAATGTCTTCAAAGGGATCATGGCAAGGTTCCCCTGCATATTGCTTTGTCTGAAGTCACAGACCCACAGAACTGATAAATGAATGTAAATTTGGAATTGGGCCTTTACATATGTGCTGAGCATAAATTGCACAGTTTTCTGTGCTAATGCATGAGCACCCAATTAGTTCATGCATGAACACCCAATCAATTTATGCATGAGAACCCAATGAGTTCATGCATGAACAGCCATTTAATTTATTATGAGCATCCAGCAGTTCACACAAGCACCCTATTAACTCATGTCTGAGCACCCAGTGAGTTCACACATGAGCACCCACTTAGCTGGCACCTGAGTACTGTGTCAGGTATATACAGCAGGTTTGAGTAGCCAGGGGCCAACAGTGTAGGAGGAGGAGGAGATGCTGGGTGCTGGTCACAATCAGCCTGGCTACCTCTAAATGTAATGGAGAACCCCATCACTGAGTGCAACCCCATAGGGGAGACCAGGGAAACTGGGAGTGGGAAAGGATAGGTGAGCCTGGGAAAGGTGGTGGAAAGGTGTTCGCTTTTTGTTTGGTTATGTTTTCTCTCACTCTGAATAAGTGATTAGATGTTTGTGTTAATTGGCAATAAATTAAATGAATAAATGAAGTAAATGAAATTAAATAGATGAAGTAAAAATTCCCCAAATCAAGACTGTTCTGCCTCGAGCACATGGGTGTAGTGTGGGGGACAGGTGAAAGCTCTTTAAGTTACTATAAGGATTAGTTTATAAAGAAATAAAAGCCTTAAATACAATTAATTGGTATCTCTGCAGCTAAGTCCCTCTTTAAATGTATATTAGAGGAGGACCGGTGAAGGAGGAGGGGAATCCCATTAAACAGATTACTTGAATTAACATTAGATATTTACTTTGTTCGTTAGGTGCTGTGCAGTGTTCTGGTTTCTCTTGTACATTGTGATAGATGACTTTCCTGTTTGCATTTTCCCAACTGCTCTTTATTAATTAGATTTTAATGTATTCTGGTTTGGGAAGAAGCTGAGCCTAACCCATGCTTCACACAGATGAGTAGTCCTTACGTTCGTAAGGTTCCCACCAGCTTCGGTTACACAGATTACATGAGTAAAATGTACTCACTTGGAAGGGGAAATATGCAGAATCAGAGCCAAGCCTGTTACACCCTTCTATCATGTGAAGCCTTTGCATAAGAATCCCATTTATTTTCCAATCCTTTTTCACAGTTCTAACATGTATTTCCTCCCACTTTCCTCTTCACAGCCAGAGTAGGATATGTTTGTCATTGCAGAGCTGAGGCACAAGTCTTGGCTGTTATTATAATCCACTGTAGCTTTTTAACCATGGGCTCACACTGAAAGCGATATGCACTCACATGGCACATTTTCTTAGCTGTTATAAAGCGTTAGCAAGAAATGTCGTTTTCACTAACAGAAAGGAAAGAAGTTCCTTCTTGTACTGGACTAGCTTGACCTTATTACAAGCAGATAAAGAATTGTAGTACTTAGAAAAAACTGATTAAATACTAGAGGAAAAAACAGTCCTTTTTTATTTTCTCTTGGTGAGAATTTTATTACAATGCAATAAAAATGGTATCTTATAAATCATTTATATAATGTAGTTGTGCTAGAAGATGAACTAGTGAAACCATGATCAAGCAAAGATGTGTCTTTGGCACCTAGCCTGCTGTCATAAGGCTTCCCATAAACATCAAGACATAAAACAGAGTATTCTGGCCTGGGTCAAAGGAATGTCCAAAACCAGGGCCACAAGAAAGGTTATTTAACATCAGCGGTTATTATTAGCAGGTGTAAAAGGTAAAGGAGCCCACAGCTATTTGGGAAGCTTTACCCCAAATCAAATATTTGGTTATGAAAGCAATTCTCTGAAATAAGTATCATGAAGATTTGTACCCAGAGAAGTTTCAAATGAAGATGTGCTCTCTAGGAATAGTTTAGGAATGCTGCTCTTGCTACTCTTCTTTGTGCTGTTCTGACAGTTGTTGTAATGAGAGGCCCTTAAGCCCATGTGTAGCTCTTTCACAAAAACACAGCAGTGCTTTATTTTCTTCAGGTGGACACAGTGCTGCTTGTTTGCATCTCCTTTCACTCCTCTTCAGCCTTATTGATGTTTCTGCTGACCCAATACAAAGAGTCTTGAATATGTTTACAGAAATAACTGAAATAATAGACAAGATCCAAAATAATGAACGTTAGTATTTAGAGCACGTAGGAGCTCAGGTTTTAGTTTAAGTAGTACCTAGAAAGCCTACTCCCAGACCATGACTACACTGTTTTAACTTCAGTGTTTGCACAGCAATATGCCCAAGTCCCTTAGGCATTGCAGTAAATCCCAGTTAGAGTCCTTAAACAAACAAACAACTGCAAAGTTCACCTGTTCCCTTTGTAAATGTTGTGGCTCATATCATATTATCCCTGTCTACGCTCCTGGAGCAGAATGCAACCAATTCCAGATGTTCTGTTAGTGTGCATTTGTGGATGGATTATACCCTTCATGCAAAAAAACAAATCCATAGGAAAAAATACAAACTCCTCAGTGCCAAACATTTGGTTTTTTCCTAATGGAAGCGCTATGCCGGGATCTCTGTCAGTACTCCCTACAGCTGGTATGACTTGGGAATTTCTAAACATGAGGGAGGCAAATCTGCAAAAATTGGGTTCCTTACTTAATTCAGGCTGGAAAGAGCAGTTCAAGGCAGCTGTTCGCAGTATGTGGTCAATGTTCTCCATCTGAGCTGGTGATGCTGTCTACACCAAGAAACTGATTCCTGCTTTTCACTAGTGTTCAATTCTCTTCTCGTGTTACACCTCTATACATTCATTTAGGTACTTTCACCTTTATTTTTTTCACCCAAATGTCAGCATTCAATTGATTCATTTAAATCAAGCTGCTAAGACATTAGGAACATAAACCATTGACATTATTTCCTAAAATCAGCAGGCAGAAGATGGTATGAAGTGGTTTTTGGTGTGTCAGTGTTCCCTTTCAGTTTTGCATTTTAAAGGAAGCTATTGAAGAATGCAATTATTTGTTTGGAGGCCCCTGGAAATGCAAGCAAAGATCACAGCATCTTTCAGCCTAGCCATGGATATGGGGAGGAAGGGGAGAGCATCTTTGTGCTTAAGTCTGGGTTAAGCACTATAGTGGTGTAATGCTTTGCCCAAGGTCATACAGCAAATCAATCAGCAGCAAAAGTGAGAATAAAGCCCAGAGCCCCAGCTCAGCACACTATTCTGTAGACCCCTTCCACTTAGCAGCAGAACTGATGTCCTTCAGTCTAATTAAACTCAGCAATTCAGTGAGTAATTTAAGTGCAAGCAAAAGTAAATGCCAAGAGAAGTGACAAATTCTACTGTTGCTCGAGATTTTAACTTGACTCAGGAGAAGGTGCTTTCCTGAACGAATCTACAATAGGGTCAGGAGCTGGTTTATGCCTTCACTTTGTCTCTTGTCTGTCTGTCTGTCTGTCTCTCAGATAAGCTGTGTAAGGTGAGCTCGGTATAACAGAGAGATAGCGCGTGGAAAAGAAACAGGTGAAAATAAACTTCTACTTTTATTTCAAAGTGCATGAATTGAGTATTAAAAACCCCCAAACCTTGGCCACAAGTAAGTTACATAACTTTAGCCAGTCTAAAATTATGTGCCAGCAATTTACATGAGTTTTATGTAACTGTTTATACTGCTGTTTATTTAAAAATTACTACTTATCTTGGCGACCGCAGCAACACATCGTGCATTTGCCCGCTCTGGAATACAGGGCACCTTCATTAAAGCACATAGTCACCAATATATTAAACACACAAAAAAACCCTGCTCTGACATAACGTGAAGTGTCAGATGGAAAGCCGCAACAGCAAAGACATTCAGCGTTCACAACAAAGCAGCCCTTTGGGGTGTTCAGAACAGGACTGGAACATGCTCCATCCTTAATTCACCCAACAGCTTTCAGGTTCTTTACAGCACCGTTGGTACAATCTACAAGACCGGCTCTTGTTCCTGGGCTCTTATAAAGGGCCCTCTTCATCTTTCTATGCTTGAGTATTTTTATATTCAACTTTTCCAGTGCTGAGGTTACTTCACCTTTTGTTCTATCTTAAAGTCCCAAGTACTTCAGTTTCCCAAATGGCTGATACTTTTTGTTTGCTACCAGAGCAGTTTCTGTCAGAAATAAGGCAAAGGTTCAGCAAAATCTTCATGATGGGTTGCACCTGAATATACATGATTTTTTGATCCAGATTAATCACAAGTGTAAGACCATGGTTGTGTAGCATTGTTCTGGTACCAGGAAGAGCTATATGTGTCCCACGTAGCCAGAAAGTGTGAGGGACACTGACTTCATAGTCGTAGGATTTTGTCCCTTATTTTGGGACCTGCTGAGTGAACAAAATGCTCTACCTCTCCTTGCCTTGATTTCCCCATCTATAAAATAGGAACACTGATATTCCCATCCTTCTAAAAGGTTTAAAAGCCAATCAATGGGTATAGTATAATATTATGTATTATTTTTAAACAACCATTAGAGCAGAAAGCTGAAATCTGGCAGTGTATTACAGCAGATATAAACTTCAGTTATAAATCCCTTAAATTGATTTGCATTTCTTTAGAACTATATCATAGAATTTTCTGCTCACTTGTGTCAGTAAAATCATGGGGAAAAAATTGTTAAAATCAAAAGTAAGCAAAAAATTCCAGAATTTGTTATGAGTTTCTTTATGACAGATCTCATGAGTCAGAGACTGACATTCTGTCAAAAAATAGCAGTGCTTCACTGTATCCTGTTAATGTGTTTCAGTAGTACATTGAAACAAGGGGAAAAAGAAGGCACTATTCCAAGCCAGCTGTTTGAAAAATATTTATTTTTCAGTTATGGAGGTTTTTATTGAAACTGGGGGGCAAGAGTTTTCCAAATGTGAGGGTTTAAAATGCATCTATTTGAAAACTGAACTTTGAGTAACTTTGTAGAAACCATCTTGTTTGGTAACCATCCTTTAAAAGGGGGATTCTCAATTTTAATGATAACCATAACCTGATCCACAAGCTAAGACCATATTCCTGTTTTCAGTTTGATGGGTCTCAACCACCACAGGGTAAGGCATCACTTGGCTGTGTAAGGAGAAGCACAGCTGAACCTCAGCCTAGCAGCCAGCAAGGACTCACTGGTGAAGAGGCTCAGAGGGGTACCCAGCCCTTGCAGTACCTCCTGAAAGGACTAGGTCCTCTCCCTAGCCAGCAGTTGTCCTTCAAGGGACTGGGAGATTACTGTGTCATCCCACAAGTGGATGAAGGTGTTTGTACTGCACATGAGGCTTCACTGATGTGACCAGGGACAACAGCTTGCCGTAGAAGATAAGGACAAAGCTGTGATTTATTCTTGTAGAACCCACTTCCTCAGCTGAGAGCTTTACCCCTTGGTAACTCAGCTTCTTTCTCTGAACTCAGTGCTCCTTGATTATTTCTGAGAACAAACTGCCATGCTGTTACAAGTCTTAATACAAGTACCATGATGTTCCTGCTGTACACATGCTGGCAAACATGTAGGATTGCAATCCTGTTTAGATTAAGGTAGTGAATTCCTCTCCAGGCAGAGAACTCTAAATATTATATGCTCTTTTCCAAATGCCAGAATACAAGTGGATGGGTTGAGGAGACCCACATCAAGAATAGGGCTGCAATGTTTATTTGTGTAAGCTACCCAAATTTAAATATACTATCTGAATTTCCAGTTTATGTTTGGGCAGTCTTCAGTCCATAGAACAGCTAAAACTTTGGGAAGCTCAAAAGCAGCTTAAAGCTGCTTATTTCACCCTTGTTTTTTGTTTTGTGCTGCCTAAAGTGCAACCTTAGCCCCTCATGCTGAGCAGCACACTCAGTCACGCTGGAGGCTTCAGGGAAGACAGGATTTGCTGCCAAAGCCTGTCCTGAGTGACATGATCTTGCTTTACATGAACCTTTCTTTGAAAAGAAGAATGGTATCCAAAGTGACTGCAAGCCTGTTGATAACGTGTTCAGCAGTTCAAACAGGGTTTCTCCACCTTATCCCTCTGGAAAACTGACATGTCTAAGTTTGCAGCGTGTATACAATGTCCTCGATGATTTAATACAGTGCAGTTATGAACCCTGAAAATCATGGTTTACAATGGAAAATTTGACAGGCCATCAAGTTCAAAGGTACTTAGAAGTATTCCTATAATTAAGTTGTCAACAGAAACCTACCATACAGTACCATAACATTCTCTACGTATTCATCCTAATGTACTGAAATAGCTTCCACTAAAGGTGGCAGTAATTAGGTATTTAAAACCTTTGGAAAACTAGGAAACTACACAGTGTAAAAGTTCAAAGACAATAGACAAAACCAATATCCTTTTCATTGCAGCAAACAGAAAAATGTTGCAGAACATGCTGTGCATTCGCAAACTGCAATCACAGAAAAGGAGCAATTAGGAGAGAAAGGAAAAATGAGTTGTGCTATTGATACTTGGCTGCTTTAGAAAAATGTGTTGGCAGTTAAATGTATATACTGAGCACAAAATTCTGTGAAGCCTTTTTCTTTTAACGTGAAAATACCAGTGTGACGCAGCCAGAAGATGAAAATTCCACATGCTGAAATTAAAATACCTTTATCCCCGGATCCAGGCGAAATTATTGACTTTTATACTAACAAATATGCAAAACCAGAAAGGTATCTATACACTATTTTGTGAATCTTAAAGGGAAAGCTTTGGGTTGAATTCTCTTCCTTGGTGTAAATCCAGAAAATTGATGGAATTTTCCCATGTCTCCAGTAGAATAAGAGATTATTTTCACTATGGTTTTGAGAGGTTTTCCTGAGTTTGAGTGTGAAGGTGCAAGTTACTAAATCCCAGAGGTATGTCTCCAGGATTAACCCTAACTCTAATCATGGTACCTGTCATTAATAACATATAATTGAAGAAGAAGAGGCTGTTCCTATACCTGCAGCCATCAGTTCCCCACTTGCATAGATTCCCTTCTTAAAATCTCCTAGTAGGTTTTTGTGGCCTATTTGATACTATTTTATGTTCACATTCATTTTTGCAAGCATTGGGAAGAGTACTGACAGCAGGACTACTCCTATATGAGTCGTCTCTACAAGTTGATGGGAGCACTCTGGTGAAGGTATCCATTGTAATTTAGGCTGCCCGATAGGTTAGGAGGGATGTGTCAGCCCAATGCCACTCAATTCTCTTTAAAAGTGGATACAACATAATAGATCCTTGTGGAGCTCTGTAATTTCAGTGACCACAGCAGCATCAGGCTTGGACAAGAGAGCCAGAGCCCACTGAAACCAATGAAGAGACTCCAGCAAGTGTCAGATCCAGTCCAAGGAGGATATTTCTATACAATTAGTTAGGTGATGAAAGCTTTGTGGACCTGTGGAGCCAAAAGGACTCTTTGCCCATTCCTACCTATGCAGATCCAATTGCAAAACAGCCCTTTTTGTTGGTTTGGATGTATAAACTGTCAAATGGCATTAGCAGGTCCAAATCCTTTACCTACTCTTTTCCACTACTCCTCTTTCTTTAACAGGAAATTGTTTAAATGAGGGCAAATGTTGACTGAATGTAGTTTGTATTGCGGTGTATGGGGTTAGAGTAGATGATCTGCAGAGGTCCCTTCCAACCCTAACAATTCTGTGATTATGTGCATTTTTAAGCATTCTTTCCTGAAAAGCTTTTGAACAATATTTTGCTTTTCTCTCTCATACACAGAGATACAGTTTAATTGTTGTCTGAAGTTTTGGTAAATGTTGTTGTTAAACATGGCTTTTAGTACCCACATGGAATGGGAAACTGCTTGGAGAGAAGTTAACCTGTGAGTGATTCGAGTACATTGATATCTTTGCTTGGACTGGTATTTGATTTTATTTTCTCCTGCTATTTGTTCCCTAGTGGAATGGAGCTGTTCAGAAGACTTTTCTCCTTTGGCTGGTGAAATAATTATGGATAATCTTCAGTCTTTGAGATGCACCATCACAGGTCTCAGAACGGTACGTGCCAAAGGACTCATTCAGGTCTCAATGTCCCTTGCCGCCCCAGGGATACAAAGGCACCGATTATTTGCTTCCATGCCTGTTGGCAATAGCTGTAGAGTGCCTTTCTTCTAGCAACAAGTTCCAGTCATTAAACATCATATGTCTGGAATCCATAATCTGAAAGTCACAAAGGAATAGACAGACAGCATGAACTGGTTTATGTCATCTTAGGGGAGATCAGAAAAGGCTGTAGTGAAAGATGCTGTTTTCTAGATCACAGGATAATCTTAGTGCAGATCAAAGGCTCATGGAAGATCTAGACCTGACTCTGATGGCCAGCAGCTAAAATAACAGTTCTTTCTCTTCTGCTTTTTCCCGGAACACATATGATGATGGCAATCATTTTCATTTTTGTTATTTATTTTTGTATGGTTCTTTCTTGCAGGGCCAGAGGTATTACGTCCATGTTTCAGCATACAACATGAAAGGATGGGGACCTCCACGCAAATCTACTCCTGAATATGCTTCTCCTTCAAGTAGGTGGAGTTTATCTGCCCTCCTAGTTTGATTGGTGATGTTGATTTGTAAAAATACTCTGTCTTCAAATAACAGAAAAAGACAAATATTCCAGTGTGGATGATTTAAATGCAGTCTAGGAGTGAAATAAATAAATAAGTAAATAAAGCTCAACACCTTCCACTCCTGAGAAATAACCACAATAATCATCTCTGTATATTTACGTGTCTTTTCTCCTAGCCTTCTCCAGTCCTTTGACAGAATACTGTCATCTAGTCACTAATACTTAAGAAAAAATGAGAAATATTTTAACCTTCATTTCTCTTAATAGAGTTCTGCTATATGGAACCTCATTTCTCAGCACATGAATGGATCAAAAGGTGAATCTGAACTTGTAGAAGCAAAACACAAGTATCATATGTAATTTCATATTCTGCCTTGTAGCATTATAGATCCCATTGACTGGACCATTCTTATAGCATCCTGTCTATAATACGCTCTAGTGTGGACACACATGTTGATAGGATCTAGCCTGTATACACTAAAATGGTCTAGACATGTCCAGAAGCCTTTCTCTCTCTTCAAACCTGTGACAGGTTTTCTCAGACTCCATTAGGACTATGATTTTTCATTTGTAATTTTTAATCTATTATAATGACATTGTATTGTTGGTTGCTTTTCCAGACTTGTGTTCACTGCCAAACTGGCTCAGCATATGACAGCTTCCCTTGTATTGATAATGCAGTAAAGTGGGACTTTTCATTTTATTGCATTAGCACTTGTTTTTATTAGGCTAACATAACAATTTAATAACCTTGCATGCTAATGTGAAGAAATAAAGCAAGCTGTACCTATTCATAATGGAGAAGGTTGGATAAATGAGGCTCTTGCAGTACCATTAGCCCATCTTGCTTTAATTTTGCTCTTGTTTATCCCAGAATAAAACCAGAACAAGACTAAAGAAATATTTTGTTTGGGAACAAAAATGTGCTGCAATCTTGGGACAAAATTCTGCTCTTGGCTACATGGGTAATTCATTGCTTCAGAGTTGTTTTGAATAACTTAGTGACATGCAGTTACCTTGACTATAGTCAGGTATATCTATACAAGATTGGGCCCCATAACCCAAACATTTGCAGCAGCTGAGAAGCAGGCTCTTCTGCAGTAGCTGGTAGTTATTCAGCTAAATATCCTCAAAACACTGGGCACCCCTGGCAAGGCAGGTGGCATTTAAGGCTGTATCTTTGTATGAGACACACTTTTGATTGAGCATATTGCACTGTCTTCCCTGTCTATTTCTTGTCCACTGTTATTAACCTGAAATCTGACCATACATGCCAGCTCCAGCACCTTGGGATGTAGAGGAAGTTCTCCTGCAGATTTCAGTGGATCAACACAAAAACTATACAGAGAATTAAGCTCATTTCCCATGTTTTGTGTCTCGGGGACTCTGAAGTGCCTGGGACAACCACTGTGGGGGTGTTTCTCTCAAAGGTAGCCAAGGTAACAAGTCATTTGGATTTCCCTGTAGGAAAACAGGAGCATCATTTGATATATATGCAATTTTTTATGAGTTTATGGCAAAGAGAAATGTTTATTCATGGTTATATCTGTATGTTTTCTTTGTTGATGAACACAGAAGCATTAGGCAGACTTAGCTCACTGCATATCGATAGTTGGCAAGAAAAGGGTATTTTCATTAAGTATCCTTAGTAGCTTAAGCTTCACAGCAAGTGAGACCCTCAGAGCTTAAATGTAAATTCTTTCATTAAGTAATAATAACATCAGAATTTTAGCTTGAAAGACAAGATGCTGTTTACCACTGCAGTTACTGGGGGCAGAACTGCTTTACCCACATGACTGCCTTCACCATTGGTTTGAAAACTAGCAGACTTGTGCTTGGCAAGCAGGCAGCAACTTGAAATTACACCAGTGTTGCATAACAAAACACGGCCTTAAGCTAAAAATTAAATGTGAATACATTAATACTCTACAAAGCTGTCTGTAACGGCAGCCAGAAGAATATGCAAGGGAAATTAAAGCCTCAGGGCTTAATCCTGATCCATTCCAATCCCAGAGCATCAAAGTGACATCCTTGTAGATTCATCTGTGTAGCATGACAGTCAATGCTTGCCACTGTCCTCCCATTTCCTCCACATACACAGTAGCCTAGAAAGTGGTGGCCAGTGTTGTGTAGCTAGTCTGTGAAATCACAGCAGGCAGTAACATTTCTAGGCTTATTCACTAGCACATGAGTGATGGACAATGAGGGATGCTGGTCTGATTCCCATGTCATGTTTAAGGGTGTCAGCAATCTGGGGTATCAAAAAGTTTGGAAACCTCTGGAACAGAGGAATCATGAGGTTGTTCAAAACTCTACCAGTCTGATGACACCAAAGCACTTTGAGGTTGGCTGCTCACAGGGGATCTAAGAACTGGTGTCCGCACACAGAGCTATAAATGCAGTCAGCCCTTGATCTCTGCAATAGCATGCAACATGCAGGAGAGCCTCTCTGCAGCTGTTAAAACTGCCCACAGGCTATCGGGATAGCAAATGTCTTCTCTTTCCACCCTTTCATGGGGCTTACTCTAGCTGCTCTATTAAATGGCAGCAAATACATATTTATATCCCTGGCATAGTGAGCCTATTGGAAGGAATGCTTGACTCCAAACTTGCACTAGAAACTAGATCTGTATATTTAGTGAGTGAGCAAACTGTTGGTGGCTGTGAATACATACACAGCCTCTGTGCCAGCAAGATGGAAACATGTCTCCCTTGCAGACAGATCTCTTAATACCTTGATCCACCATTACTTTGGGTCAGGAAACCAGTGCAATGCTTCTTTCTGATAATAAGGAAAGTATGAAAATAAGCAAGTCTGGAATTACAAAGCTCCTCTCTAATAGACACAGCTTCATCATCCTATTTGTGATAAGATTGTTTGCTTTTTAAAATGAAGATTGAGATTGTAGCAAGCAGCAAATGAGTGAAAACAAAGTCTTTTGTAGGTTGGAGGTATGTGGGACAGAAATCGCAGCTTCTTGCCTCACGAGTGCAGTGCTGAGCAGAGCGTGTGCTCCAGGGCAGGAATCGCCAGCGTTTGTTCAAGCGTCTGCTGAGAGCAGGTTTTCAGAAGTGATTTCACTCAGAGCATGTTTCTGTGGCTGCAGAGCTAACTCTGGATGCAGGAAGATGCTCTTTCTCTGCTCTGCAATCAGTTTCCTATATAACTATAGAAGAGTCATTTAGCCTCCTGGGGTCTCAAGCGGAAGAGCTAGCAGTGTGATCTTAGGGAGGTACCAAGAGTGTCAGTGCGGTATGGGCTGAGAGCAGCTCTGATCCTGCAGCAACAGAGGCCATTTATGTACTGAAGGGAAATACCCATTGTCTAGTCAGTCACTAGAGAAGCTTCTAGGAGCTGATTGTGAGCTCTTTGTTAATAATCATTATGATTAATTAATCAACTGGCACAAGGCAAAGGAAATTTATCGTACAAGTAACAACAGCAAACTTACAAACAACTGCCATTTTTTCCTGCATGCCCAGATGTAAAAATCCTCTAAAGCCAAGAAGTATCAGAGGCAACAAAATGTTTTAAAACCTTCTCCTGCACCTTTGTGTTTCATTTCTGTTTATTTCCTTTGTTCAACAGACTGGAAAGACTGCAGTGGAAGAGAACCTCGGCACAGGGGACACACTGAGGCCCTGGAACGCCTCCTTCAGCAGGTTCGAGCAGCTCATCAGCATTATAATTGCAGAGGTAAGGATGAATATCTATGTGGTAGGGCACCAGCTGAAGCCTCTGTGGCGCCTGTAATTTTAGCAGTTTTCTAACTAGGTCATACCTTCTCATTCATCAGGAAAGGAAAGATATTAATATTGGCCCATCTGGAATCACTTTAGTGCACTATCTTGCTCTTAACCCTTGAAATTAGTTGGATGAAAACATCTGAAAGCTACAAAGCACACAAGCACAGACACAGCATTTCTCCCTCTGTACCCTACACACCTATTGGTTTGGGGGGTTTCCTACAAATTAGTTTCACACAGGATTTCACCACAATGTTTCAAGGATCTCCCTCATTTTTTCATATAAAGAAATAGTTCTGAGACTTAACAACTGGTTTGGATCAAATGAGGGGACTTGGCTGCCTCCAAATGGAAGACACTAAATACTCCAGTGGATGTGATGCCAATGAAAAATACTTGCACAATGCAGTGGGAAGATAAGACTGCTACGTTTTCAAATAGAATGGATCAAAACTAGGAGAGAGTTCGAATCTCAGCCAGCTTTTTGCTCTTCATTCATGAGAAACAGACTGTGCCTTTAACAGCTCACGAGCCAAGGCAACAGCTTGGCATTCTTCTTAAAGCATATATAAAAACTTCTGTTCTATATGGGTTGTTGAAAAGTACTATTTATTTTCTTAAAATAAACTTCTAACTGGAATAATGCTTCATTGCAAAGGAACTTATTTTAAACTGAGAAGTTGAACTACCATGAAGTTTTCATTTTTCTTCCCACAGTATGACTGTTATGTCAAGCTGCACCCAGTGATTTAAAATCATAGAAATACTTAGGGCTAAAATCATCTGGCTGAAACGGAAAGATGCAGCCTTTGTTCTTTACGTGCAAATATGTCACTATCACGATGATCCACAGTCTGCAACACCCCACTGTAACCATAGCAACTTCAAGTATTCAGCTGTGTTGCTTGGAAAGGGAAAGGAGATATTGCAAGAAAATGTTGTTTCTCTAATTAAAATTCATACAAGCATTATCACTTGCAGGTGGCCTTGCTACTGAAAATACAGATGATGTATTCCATCTCTTACATAGTTCTTCATGCTGTTAAAGGAGTCTTTTGTCCCATGGTACAGTTTTCCCTTTCTGAAGTTAGTGCACATCTCAGGTCTTCCAGGCCACCTTCCTCATAAACAGGGAAAAAGTGATGGAATATCAGAAAATAGTATAAATTGGTTTACTGACGTAGCAGAACAGCAGCAGTTACAAACAACACGCACAAAAGCCTTTCTTTTGAGAATCTGACACCAGTGCCTGGTTCTTATAAAATTCCACTGCTCCAGAAATCAACCCCAGTCTCAAAGCAAAGCACAGACAACTCTGTTGTTGATTTCCTACCTCCCTTTCCTTAAATAATAAATAACAACAATATAGAAAATCTGCTCAGCTCAGAACGCTTTCTTGCATGTCTGAAGGAGGATGTGGGAGCTTACATGTGGCAGTGCTACACTGTGGAGTCAGCCTGAGCAACGCCCATGCCTCCAACCAAACAAAAATCTCATAATTGCTTGTAATGCTAGCATTACACAGTAGTATATTTTGGCTAAATCAGGATTGTAACATAATAGAAGGGCCTTTGGAACTTGCCTTAAATATATGACTGATGTCAATCCCCTGTATTTCAGTAATTTGGTAAAGAATCAAGACACAGAGTGTGCAGAAAAGTAAGAATTATGACACCACTTTGACTCTGAAATTCGATTCTGGTGAATCTCAGTGAAATCTGAGGAGTTCAACCAAGGATCAGATAAGCTACTGTATATGTCTGCAAACCCAAATAATGGCTTTCACTCCATATAATAGAGAGGCCCGAGATACATTCTTCATTAACGTGAATTAGCATGATTCGACTGACAGGGATAGCAGTCAGCATGGATATGCTGTGATACACAAGCTGAGGATCTGCCCAGGCACTTATCCATTCCTTACCATGCTTCTCTTTACCTCTCTCTTCTTTGATTAGACATTAATATTCTAACCTCTGATTTCTTCAGTTGTTTTAGAGATGTAAATAGCTGGACATTGTTTGTAGAGTATCCCTAAATCTGCTTACAACCACTGGTTTGCTGTGGCTTATAAATAAGAGCAGAATTCAGCTCTGCATGAATAAAAATAGGTGAAGACAGAGACAGGACTCAAACCTGGTGTCCTGGCACCTTGGTTTTTCACTAAGTGATTACTCTGCAAGATATCACACTTATGGTGTTCAGGCTGGTTGAAGAAGAGTGGAGGGTGAATGCAAGGGATTGTGATAAAAAATGAGGGTAAAAGATCTGACATTACTTGGATAACATAGGCAAAAGCCTCAGAACACAGAGAAGCTGGAGAAGCCAGGCTGTGTGCTAGAGCTCCAGTGTGACCTGGGAGGGGTGAATTGCCCAGATTCCAGGCAGATCCCTTGCCCAAGTCTGCTCATTCAGGCTTCACACTGCAGCCTGCCTTTATGCCCTCTGCTTTGCATTGCAGCGGCTAGAGAAAACAAGCTTACAAAAATGCCAGGAAGAATACATTGGAATGTACAGTGAGTTTAAGAGCTTTTGGAATTAGATCAGCTGTTGCTTTTGAACCTGCTCTGTGATATGATGAAATCTCCTAGGGAATTACTTAGGAAGCTTTGCTTTCATATGTTTAATCTTCTGGAAAACCCTGATGATTACAAACAACAGGCATCCATTTGTCTTCATAATACCATGCTACAGACTATCATAACTGAGTTACTACAATTGTATGTCCTGGCAACACTTCAAATGTATTTTTTAAGTATTATTTTCTTGTAGATCATTCTTCCTAAACAATTCTGAGTGGATTAAGTAATTGTGTGATGCTTCATTAAGAAAGGAACCCAACTCTTCTGTAAAATGCTTACCAGATATTTTCCTTCTGAAATTTGGTTGAAATGTATTTTACTAGATAAGTCAGAGGTGAAATAAAAATGTTCTAATCATAATTTGGTTCACAAGCAGGGCACATGGTTTTATTGCATTTAACAAAGAGAAAGCTCTTTGATTCCACGAGGCATTTAAAGAGTTTAGATTACAATTATTTGTGAGAAAAGACAAAATCAGGCTTGAGAACCAAGCCATAGGCTGGGAAGTTCAGGTAGAGAATTAAAAAAGGTACAATTTCAGCTGTTGTGCTTGACTTTGTAATCCAAAATACACTCCCAGTGATATGACTGTCATGCTAAGAGATGCTTCATGACATACAGAATTGTCTTGTGAAAGACATCTCACCTTGAGGTGAGGTAAACCAGAATCTATCGTGGTCTGGAGCTACTTAGGTGTCTGGCCACTACTTATGCCTTTAACTTCCGTGTGAGATTATGTCTCTATGCATATTATCCAAGCGTCAGTTCTCTGCACTGCTAAAAATGTGCAGCGCTAAATTGAGTTTGAATTCATCTGGAAGTTTCCAGCTATTGGCTGTATTTTCATAAGGTTACACAATTAGTGAAAGCTCTAAACCCCATTTTATGCCCCCCCACTAGGATTTCAGTGGGATCTAGCTCATCTTGTGCTAATTTACTTCCTTATTCAGGGTCACCCTAAATGATATTTAGCTGTTCCACATGCCCTCTGATTTGTGGGGCTGAGATCTCAGATGACTTTGCACTGAGGTAATTCCATTTCCATGCACTTCACATCTGCCCCACTTGAGGAGAGGCACCCGCTTGTCTAGTGATAGGACAAAGAATTCCAGATGATCTTCCTCCTCAGAGAAATGGCACGGCATAACAGACATTCCTCTAGAGCAGAGATCCCAGATGCATGCTGGCAGCCTGAGTATGCAAAGTCGTTCTTACTCTTCCACAGCCGACTTATATTCTTTTAAGTATCTCCTGTATTGAAGTGAACTGCAAAGAAGCATTTCCATTTTCTACCTGAGAAGAGAAAACCTGCTAATGTTGTAGTTAATTGCCTGTTTTACTCCAGCTTTGAATGCTTCTGATCTAAATCTAATCACTGGAAATTCTCCAATCTCAGCCACTATCTGTTCACTCCTGAGCATCTATTAAAAGAGCTCACAGCTCTATCACTGTATCATTTATTAATGTTGTTACTGGTGCATTTCTATAAAGGTTACTCTATGTTATTTATTAGTTAATTAAATAACAGACAAAGTTCTATTTCCTGTAGATCCAAATTATCTTCTCATCTCAGCTCCATGGTTTTTGGCTTCTAGACAGACTATACTGTAAAACAAGCAAATAGCAACGTAGGAGTTTACTGTCTCCATCTAGTTTTACACTATTTCTTTTGCTGTTGGCTTCTGCAAAGCTGTGGACTGAACCCAAACCACCGAATAGCCCAATAACGTATATTTCACTTGTAATGCGCCCTCTTATTTTAATGCTGCAGTCTCTGGGTGCTTTATACAGAATTATGTTGCTTTGCCTTCAGCAATTTCCTCCTCCATTCCCTCCATAGAGATGGAGGCAATAGAGAAGAAAATAAAAATTGCATAATGAGAATGAAATTTATATTCCTAAATTGGTCTTAACCTTGGAAGAAGGAAGCGGCAAGACAGGAGGTCTCATGTACCATTTGGTTTCCATTACTGTGATATACCAAAAAAGGGTCACAGTAAAATAGAAATTATCTGAGGAGATATGGATAGAAAAACAAATGGATATTTTTAAAGGAAAAGAAAGCAAAGATCAGTTGCATCAAAGGAGCAGTCATGGCTTTGGATGAGTCTGTTAAACCTAAACTGAACAGCACAGTGGAGAATATGCCACGGAGAACAAGTTTGCACTGGAAACACAATGGATTTGATGATCTAATAAGTCTCATACATCGTGTATGATTTCACCCCAATAGAACCTTGTTCTCTTTGTACTTACTGTTCAGCAAAGTGGTAATTATTGCTAACAATGTGTCTTCTTTCTGTGGTTTTCAATGTGTAAATTACAGTGCAAATTTATTCATCATTTAAAATATGTTGAGCACTTCCACAGATGGGGTTTTGACAATAGCACATTTAGATGTTCTTTAAATGTTCAAACTTAGAACTCACTCGGGAGACACAGACAGACACCTCCTATTCTGCACTGAAGATAAGTGGGAAATATGTTACTCTGGAAACACCTAAGCAGACTGATTAGCAGCTTTCAGCAAATGGTTCTTCATGAGATGTATTTTTTCCCCACTGGAGAAGGGTGTCCCTCAACACGTTTCACACTTCAGGCTGGATGGGTATCCGTGCTACATCCAAATCAAGTCAGATCCTGGAAAACGGTTTCATTTTTCTTTTTGTCTTTCTTTTCAGATTACAGCAAATATCTGACAATTAATTCCTTTTTCAAATCAAATGTTTCATCTGTTTCTCTCTACAACAGCATTAGACAGGAGGGACATTGCAAAAGACAATGCAAAAGAATCTCAAACGGTTTTAAGCACCCATTCCTTTTAAATGCCGTAAGCGGACAACAACTGACAATCCATCTTACATTACACAATCCTGCGTGTTCCTGACTGCCATCTATTGGCATACCCTCTAAAATCTGTGCACGGGTACACAGGTGGACACGGCTGTTCCACAGAGCTTGGGAGTTCCAGTTCCCACTGGAAGATTTTTCCTTGGCTTACAAGGAAACTCGGGCCATGCGTGAGAGAAGGAAAGACACGAAGTCAAATTCAGCAAAGCGAAAAATACTACAATGTGTAAAAATTTAACCACATTTTTTACAATATTAGGCAAAAGATTTGACTTAATAAAATTCTTATGCTGAGAGAGCTGGTCCAGAGATCCTTGCAGGCACACAGCTTTACAAGAAGTGAGCAAATGAGTTAAACACCTCTTCCTTGGATTCCAGACGACTAGGGAGCAAATGTAACTGTGAAAGCTCTGAAACAATACAGGTGAGTGGAAGCTGTTGATGGGAGTGAAATATCCAAGCAAAAGTACATGCATTTAATGTGATGTAGAGAAAGATAAGAGTCTATCTAGTTGTTTCTTTAAAGCTCTCACTCAGGTCAGACTGTGATGATGTGGTATTAGTGACTGCCAGTTATTCAGTTCTTAGAAGCTTAAGTTATGTATGGACAGAAACTAAGGAATTACAACACCCTAAAATGTTGACTGATGGTTCGAATATCTTCCTGGGTTTTTGAGACCACTTGCAGAATTCATATCCATTCTGAACATTAAGAGTATGCAGTTCTGGGTCAAGCTATATTTTTACCAAGTCCAAGTTTGCTGCAAGTAAGGAATTTATTTATTGTTACTTATCACTGAGATACTGAAAATATAAGCAAAAGGTTGTATTTGAGCATGTTTCTAAATGTTGTCTTTTGAAAGGAATACAGTGGGCTCCGACTGAAATTTAGTGTTGTGGTTCAACAGACAAAGGCTCTTTATGAGGCACTAACTGGCACTGAAGTGCTGGGTTTGTTTTGCTTTTTATTTCCCATTTTAGAAAGCTCTAAACTACAGAATGCTGGTCGCAAGCAATCAGTTTCCAGAAGCTTGAAGCACCTTTTCCATTCATCAAACAAGTTTGTGAAGACTCTCAAACGGTTTGTCATTCATTTATCACCCAAACATTTCAAGTTTTAGCTAGTAGTTGTTGCTCTTATAGTGAAAAGCACCTTAGAAATATGCGTGAATATTCCACTGGCAATGAAACAGCAATTGATCAAAATGAATCTGATAAGAACATGTAAGACTGGTGTAGCTCATAGGAAAATATGCTCCAGTTCCTACTGAAATCAACAGAATCTTTTCATTGTTACTGTTGGAAATGGTTTTGAATTGTAACAGAGTGAAATACTCTGTTCAAACACAAGTGCCGTTTGTGAGGTATTTTGGAAGCACTGCCCCTGCTGCTGCTGCTCAGTAATGAAACTATGGTATTTATTTCGTTCATAATATAAAATGCAGAGCTCAGGTAACATGTTTTAATAGTCCACTGGCAACAAGCAACACATCCAGAATCCTCCAACATCTTTAGCTAGGTTTGCAACCCAGTGTGACCCAAACAACTCTCAGCCATGATGATTTGGTTTAGCACATGGAAGCTGCTTATGCTGGATTATTTCTTTTTTCATTGCCAGGAGTGTTCAGTTGCTTTTTCTTCTTTGTATTTTGATAAGAGTTTGATTCTTTCAGAAGAGCTCTCCAGAGCCTTTAAATTCCCTAAGGCAGCTACTTAACGTATGTAACTAATTGCAAGGGTAAATATTGAAAGGAATGATCTCTATAAACAGTTTTGAGATATGCTGGCCAAATTATACTCAATTACACTAATGTAAATCCATAATAACCCACCTGATTTCAACTGAGTTACTTTAGATTTACTGTGAAGCAAAGGAGGGCAGAACTAAGCCCATTAATGATAAAAAGTTTTAGTAAAATTTCTGATTTCTAAGGGGCATAAAGCCTCTATTGTGTACTGTTTACTCTGGCAAAATCCTTCCCAAAGCTGATGTCAGTGGCTTGCACAGATTCATAATTTCTTAGATTCCTGTAGTCTCACATCATCTAACGTGATAAGCTTCCCAAATGGGTTTCAGAATTCACTGGCTGAAGTTGCATGATCTACACAGCACAGAAGTTAAGACCAGATGATTGGATTTGTCTCCTCGGAACTTAACATCTCTGATTCTTTGACTGAAATTTGGCATGGATGTGAATAGACATGAAAGGTGTTAATAATTGTTTCCTTCTTTCTTCAGGGGACTCTACTTATCTGTTATATTTTTTTACAAAGACAATTTATTAGTAACCAATGAAGATCAAATCCCAATTGTGGAAATTGATGACTCCCACAGTAGCTCAGTTATGCAGGATTTCCTGTGGTTCACAAAGGTAACAGGAGCCTAATTTCATACACTGCTTCTACTAATTTGTTGTTAGTAATGCACAGGCCTTAGCTCATCATTCTAATCTATGAAATGATGTCATTAAAAAGCTAACAAATCATTTACATGGGTTAAATTCCGACTGGGTCACTGGCAGTGGCACAATTAACTCTTATATGTAGGAGCCTACACAAGTCATGGCTACTTGGGTACATAAAGGGTTTACAGACATTTAGAGGAAAAGCCTAAAGAAATAGCTAGAAAATTTAAAGTTGGTATTATGGCTATGCCATCATTCAAAATATCTTCACACTATTTCTTATAGCCCAAACCCCAGTAAATCAGTTTTACACAATAGTCCAAAAAGCAATTGAAATAGGTGCATGATGGTTACAGAACAACTTCTGTGTCTGATTCAGTCTGTTTCATGTTTATCTAGGCAAGTCACTGCCACCCGCAGACACTCAAAATGAGCAATAGCTACTGTTTTTTCCAAGTCCAAAATGCTTTTAGTTTCATTTCTGCTTTTGTAAAATGCTGAGAACAAAACCTGATTGAACTGGATATATTTTTGCAGTTGTCTTGCATGTGGGATGATATCAGATGGCTAAGGCAGAATATGTCTATATCCGTCTCCTCCTCAACAGCACTTCAAGCCAGGCAAAAGATGCTTTCAGCAGCAGCACAGCTACAGGTTGGTTGCTTTGCATATTTCTTGATTCACCCATGCCTTATAAACTGCTCAAGTACAGCTTGTGGGGCAGAACTACACTGTTTGCCTAACAGGATGGCTATGCTGTTGTGGATTGTCAGCAGGGAAGTAAAACTGAATCTGTCATTGAGTTCTTAACTGAGTTGCCAAATTTTTTAAGGTGAAATGTACCTTTGTGTGGAGAACCAGCAGAGACCTGTTTAACCCTTAGAAACAGA
This sequence comes from Coracopsis vasa, assembly GCA_026283785.1. Classification (NCBI taxonomy): domain Eukaryota; kingdom Metazoa; phylum Chordata; class Aves; order Psittaciformes; family Psittacidae; genus Coracopsis; species Coracopsis vasa. Next base: position 45,041 of record JANHGB010052016.1, on the reverse strand, counting down.
GATTAGAGAGATTCAGCGGTGCACAGGTCTTGTGCTGACCCCTCAGCACAGTGGTAAGGACAGCAGCACTGTGTGCACTATTATATTATATATATATTATCATATCATGTTGTCAAGGCACAGCACTGACCCTCAGGATGGTTCTGTTCCAGTCTGTGCTACAGATACAAACTGAGTGGTACTGAACAGGTCACTTAATCCTTCTGTGTCTCAGTTCACTATTCCATATGCAAATAATAATGACACTCTCTCCAGCAGAACATTTGAACATGTATTATAAGGCTTTTGAAGAATGGGTTTCATGGTAAGATGAAATCTCATGAGATTTCTCCTTTTGTGGGAAGATTCATTTTCAAAAAGATGCATGCATAAATCTCATAGGAAAAGTATATCCAGGCCCCACTTTCTCCTGCCTTTTGTTTGAATGAAGTCACCAAAGCTTCCCAGTAAAATCTAGGGTACAGTCATGGAACTAATGAAGACCTTGATATTGCTTGGCTCATGTATTAGCCACACAACCATCCCTCTTGTTATTGCCAGCCGATGCAATAAGCTGGTTTTACAGCACTATGAAACCCAGACACTTTGTGGCCATTATTAAGAATATCCATGTGGGGTTTGTTTTACATCTTTTGGCAAAGCCTGCTGTACGGGAGAGTAGCCTTCATGGGCAACCACCTGTCTGGACTGATTTCCCCAAAGTATCCCGAAATATCTGGAATGCCAGTCTGCTGTACCTTTATTGGAGGACCACCTGTGTTAAGCAGCAGCTGCTTGTCAGTCCTTTGAGCTGTCACTAGAGAAAGTTTTAACTATATCTGCTGAATGTTCCCTCTGGTGTGGTTAGCTCAGCTTAGGTAGCACAAGCTCCTTTGGTTAGCTCAGTTTCATTCCTCCTGTGCTGATTGCCTTTAACTGAGCATTGCTAGTATGCACTTGGAGATAACCAAGGTTTCTAGTACATTGTGTTATTATTTGCTACCAGAGATGTTAAGAGCAGAACTCAAAGCACAGAGATACAGCAAATGTGTCCATGTGGTACATTGCTCTGTTGACTCTGGCAAATTTATCGTCCTTAACGTTTGTTCTGCTAGCTTTGTCCCCTGATGAGCACAGGGATTGTCACCGGCCTGCCAGCCTCTAACGGTGTGTGGCCTAATGGGATCCACCAATGGAAAGATCTCAATAAAGTTTATATGGTTGAATACATTTTATTGAGGCAGTTAATAGACTGGCTCTGCAGGAATTCAGGACAGAATGGAAAAGATCAGTGACAACACAGCTGCTAAGGGACTAGATCAGCAGATTCAGAGACAACAGGAACAGTAATTTTGCCTGTTGTTACTACTAGACAACTAAAGCAAACAAAGCACAAGTGGTGGGGTGCCAGGCTCAGCAGAGTATGTGAATTTTCAGTATATGAATTAGTCACCTATTCTTATTAGTAAGTACCTTCATTCTCTATGCTGCAATGCCATTCAGAATACAGTCAGTGACAGTAAAGAACTGTTTGTTTTCATCTGGGCACATTCATATGTTGCAGTGATTCATATGACAACTAGATGGCTAACATCTACCTGCATGGTCTGTCCCACCTAGGGGCACACAGATTAAAACAAAATGTATATTCAAGATACCCAGTGTTAACCAGTTACTGGGGCTAACCTCAAAAGGTAGAACAGTTAAAAAGAAGAGGGGAGGTGCTGTATAGACATCAACAGTATGCCCTGGAGAGGGATGCATAAAACTAAAATAACTAAGCTATGTATGCCACATAAAGGGCAGTCACTGTGCTGACTACCTAGAGTTTATAAGCAATTTAATAATACAGTTTATAAGTAAATATTGCCTGCTAAGTAGAGATAAATAATTTCAGGATAATCTATCAATTTACAATGTCATTAAGTTAATGTACAGCACTTCCCTAAACATACAATGTGCTACATTGTGAATTCAAGTTCTCATTTTAAACTACCCCCCTACCTACCCAGCTTACTGTAGATCTCTTGAGAAGTCACAAAGTAACGAGCATATTTTAAATGTCAGGCATTTTTCTTTAAGACATCTGGGAATCTCTTCAGTGGCTGGTCACTGGATTGAGTGTGTTTGCACCTATAAGCAGATGCCTTACTGTGCGAGGAAAGGGATTTTGACCAAAATATGTATTTTATGTGGAGCCTTTTAAAATTACTTTTCTTTAATCCTCACATATTTTCCTGGAGAGCTTTGCCCTGGGAGTTTGTTGGTTTCTGCTGGTTTTGTCTAGCACATTCTTGGTATCTGAAGTAAAACGAAAAGGGTCCACGTCTCTTCAAATTCTTCTGTGTTCCTTCACAAACACACTCCACAGTTTTGCTCCAAATTATTTACATTCAACACAGATATGAGGGCCTCTTGCTTCTGTTGCTGAAAATAATCTGAATCATTTTAAAACAGAGAACAGAAAATGGAGATTACAGTTAGAAAACACTTGAAGTGTCCATTATGAAAGATTTGGGGATAGACAAAGAATTTTGTATCATCACTGACATTTGGTTATGGGGAGGTGAAGATAAGCACCCAGCTCTTCAGTAAGTTCAAATCAGAAGAGCCTCATTGATACCAAAGGAGTCTCCACTAGACCAGCACTGAGTGCTTTTGGGAAGTGCACCCTTGATCTTTAGAAGATAGAGGAAAAATAGGAAGTTCTGTCTAAGTAAGTGAATTACTTTGCAGTGTTTCCTTTTACAAAGGTGTTGGGTCATAATGGTCTTTCTGTTCTCCATTAAATGTTAGACTAAACACAGCTGAACCAAATGCGTCGGAGGATCCACAACCACAACCTAGGGAAAAACTGTTCCTTTTGCCACTAAATGACATGATATAGGGCAAGTTTTTGAGAAAGATTGTGTGTCTCGTTGTTATCAAAATCACTAGGACTGATGTCAGTGAGCACAAGTTAAGTTTCAACATACACCACTCTCCTGCTATGTGACAAATAACTTTTGTTTTATAATGTGCTTGTTTTCTAGAATTTGCTGGGAACTCACAACCTAGGCAGAGTTTTTTACGAGCCAATCAAGGATCGACATGGCAATATGCTGATAGTGACTATAAGAGAAGTGGAGAGTCTTTATTCATTTTTCAATGGCAAATGGATGCAGGTATCCAAACTACAAAGCCAGAGGAAATCCCTCTCGACTCCAGAGGAGCCAACAGCATTAGACATCTTGCTTATAACAATCCAGGTAGTGCTTTGCTCCTCTTACTGTATGTTATTTGCTTTTGTAAAGCCTGCGCCAGAGCCCTGACTTTTGGAAGAGTCTTGTAGAATTTTAGGCCTTAATCCAGTGCCCAATAAAATTAATGGCAAGGCTCCCATTGAAAGCAAAGACTTATATTACTTCCAGTGGGTCTGGGATCAGATCCTTAATATGTAAAATATCCATGAGCTTCTAAATAAATTACTTCAAAGTCCTAACATAGAATAGTAGTTTCTATCAGTTTCGGGAAACCATGCTATAGAATTCATAGCAAGGGATATAAAAACCTTTAAAATTCTCTGGGATGGTTTTAAGCACCTACACAGACACTTACAATTTCTACACGCCATAAGATTTTTCCATCCAACCTTGGACACTAAATCTGGGTTTAAAACCTTACTGTTCTACTTAATAAACTTGTTCTGTGGGGTTCAGAGTCCCTTGGAGCCTGGTATAGTTGCTAAAGAATTCTTTACTGACCATAGCCCTCCTTTAATTTCTGTGTAACATGCCCCTACACTTCACAATTAGGAAAATAAAAGGTAAGGATTGATGTTAGAAGTCACTTTGCATAGTCAGTTCAGTTAACATCGAGATCCATGAGCTTCCAGCCCTTCAAGAATCAGGGTTATTGGCAAACTCATGTTAAGCGTTAACGTTAAATATTAATACATGTTTTCTGCGGGTAATAACAACCTATGTCTCCCAAAGTGTCAGTAGCCAACCTTTAAAACTCAGTTGCATGGTTACACAAAATACTACAAGACAAATCACTGTCTTAGTCCCTTCTTTAGCACCCTTGACTAGACAATGACTGCTGTGGTTAGGTTTGAATTAGAGGCACCTTCTTGGGCAGAGACTGTGCTTTTTGCACCGGAAGCTGAGAAGCAATCAAAATACACATTACCAGCTTCTCAGAATGTTAAAACATTTCCAAAAGACAATAAAACTTACCTGATCTATGTTAGATTTAATGTATTAAAATGTGTTAAAGGTGTAGAAAAATATCAATCTGGGCAGAAGTTTTATATTAGGAAACCCAAAATACAGGCCTGATCAGATTTCCACAGAGATCCTAGTGGAAAAAATGTTCCCCTGGTGGTTTACACATTCCTATCTAATGCCCACCCTTTCTTCTATTACTTGTTTAATCATCGAATGGGTATTTTGTTCATGAAGTGCTTGTGAAAATGAGGGTCTAATTGCATTGGTCAGAGCCAAGTACAGCACTGGCAGATAATTTGATGGTTCCAAGAGTAAAGGCATAAGGCCAGGTGTCTTAATCCTCACCCACTGCAGAAGCACACATTTCTCAGGATGGCAGCAGACATCACTTTTAGGGTAGTTTTGGGAGACGGCAATACGTAGCCTTAAAAGCATCTCCTGGCCTCAGCAAATCCTCCATCATTACTAATTCTTTCTAAGCTCTACTTGTTGCTAAAGACATTTGTGCAGAAAACACAGCCGTTAATTAAAATTAGCAAACCACCAATGCCGGTGCTCAGTGAGATCTCCCTGTTGACAGCAGGTGACACAGAACAGGCAGGCTGGGACTCTGAAGGGATTTCTTTGGTGCCAGTGCTGGCTTATACAGCTCCCGCTCTCCCACCTTCCCCAGGGGACAGCTTTGTCCCGGTGCTGCTCTACTCCATCTGTGCAGCTACACACCAAATGTGAACCAGGCAACTGCTCTGGATGCTCCTTTTCCAAGTTGGTTTTCAGCAGAATCAATTCCCTGACCCAGCTCACTATTGAAACGACCAGGCAGGAGTGCAGAGGTGGATGCTATTTAAGCTAGCTTAAATACTACTGTTGTAGAAGATTGAAACCTCAGGTTTTAGACCCAATTCCTACATGACATTGAGAGCTTAGAGAACTTGTGTATGACTTTAAGTTGTCCAAGTGCATCCAAACTACCAGGGATTATTTATATGCTTAAGCACATGCTTAAATGCTTTGTGAATTGGGAACACTTGAAACAAAAAGATGGCTGTAAAAACATTTGTTGCTTTTCATCCCAAAGACTTCCCCTTATGTGGAAAAAGGATGAGACTTTTATGTACGGCTGTTTCTCTTCAAACAGGACATACTCACCTACCACAAACGAAGTCAGCAGCGCCTCCCTCCCGGCTTGTACCTGGGTTACCTTAAACTCTGCAGTTCTGTGGATCAAATCAAAGTGCTCGTGTTGCAGAAGTTGCCTAATGTCCTGTGTCATGTTAAAATCCGAGACAACAGCAATGTCTCCAGGTAAGTGAATACATATATATTTATACAGACATATACATACTTATACAGAGCATTTAAGTTTAAAACAACTGATCAAATTTAAATGCTAAAGCAATTTTACCATTGCAAAATTGTAGGTGCCAGCAAAGTCTGGCTCAGGTGTGTACCAGCACAGAGATCATCACTGAACTAAGGCAGACCTCTGTGTTTCCAGCACTCTGAAGGCCTATCCAGAACACATCCAGATGAGCCCATTGGTTTCTAGGAATAGTATTATGTTGTTCGCCCAAATTCTGCAAGTGGTAATGATATTCCATATATCTGCTAGGAAGATCATAGCCTGCATCCCAGATTCAGCCTCCAGTGAATTCAGTGTCTCCCTTTTTCCCCGATTTCTCCTGACCACGGGGTGTTGTTGGTGGTGATTTTTCTGTGTATTTCCTTGTGTAATACCTGGTTTCTCTAATCCACAGCAAACATACATCAATTCAAAACATGTATTCAGACAAAGGCTTTCAGCCACTGAACTGCTGTGCTCTGGGAAGGCCATTTTTCCCTTTGTCCATTGCTTCCCTTTTCTATTGGGCAAGTGCACTTACTTGTACTGCCTGGTCCTTGCCTACTGGGCAACATATTTTATTGGCTTCCTTCTGGAGCTTTTTAATCCCTTATCATTTCAGCAACCAGCTGATAATTTTGCATGAGGAAAGGAACTGGCTATCTGCATGGGCAACAGGGATATCCAGAATGTACTAGTTAATATTAACAAACATTTTGGAAGGAATATAAAGCCAAGTGCTTCAGAGTTTATACCAATCTCTGACTCTTGAAGTTTAAGATCAGATCTTTATTTAGGAGCAAACTGTACCACATCTATTACTCATCTCCTAGTGGGGTTTCCTGTACTTTTTTCTCTTGAATGTTTGGTGCTGGCTGCTTTTCAAGACTGCATACTGGGCAGGGTGCATTAAGGATTTGATCCAGAAAGATGATTCCCATGTTTATCAGGTCTAAAATGGATATATGTCAAACAAACCAGGAAGTTCTTTGGCTCCAGTGAGTGGAAGAGAGTCTGTCACAGAAATGAAACTTCCTGCTAATTGTCACTGTTGTCATTTCCAATGCATGCTTTTGAAAACGTTGTGGTAGATAGGAATGAAGTATGTGAAAAAGAAATCCTGGAGTGAGAAGCCTTGGTGAAATCTTTAAAGGCAGTTGGATTTTCAGGGTTGCAAGGAATGTTCAGCTTGATGTACATGTGCTAGAAAAATCACACGTCTCAAAGTCAGACTGTTAACCACAAACAATCAGGGCTGCACAAGTTTAGAATGTTTTGCTATATGAGGATTAAACTATCAACAGATCCCAAATGCACATACACTGAATTCCTGCTTGTGCACTGAACTTTTGTTGTATTTCTAATTTTAACTTGACTCAACATACAGAGATGAGTGGGAATGGATCCAAACACTTTCTGGCTCAGAATCTGTGGAAAGTATGGATCATACTTCAGACTGCCCTACTCAATTGTTCTTGTATGAGCTCCAGATGGCAGTGAAAGCTCTCCTTAAACAGATCAATCTACCTCTGCATCAGGTATTTTCCTCTGTGGTATTTATCACCTTCTTAAAAACTGATTCTTAAGCACACAACTAAAAGCTACAAACTGTGTAACTTGCAAGCAGGGATTAAATGATATGGTTGCAAGAAAAGAAAAGCAGAGAAGTTCTGTATTCCATTATTCTAAGGGGAAGGGGGTGAGAAGAACATCTTCAATAAACCGGTTATTTTCCTGGATATCTGAACATAAAAGGATTAAGAGACAATTTTCAATTAGCTCCTATTTTTTGCATCTGTTAGCATTTGTGCAACTTCAGGCAGGTGCAAAGAGGCACTTTTGTATTAAACTAGTAGTTGTGAGCACCTTTACCCAGCTGGCAAAGAAAAAAGGGTATTTTTCCAGGCAAGCAGGGCAATAGACTGTTCTTCTGGAGGCAATAGTGAGAGTGTATGAAAAGCCTGCTGAAGACACAGCATTTTGCTATTCTTTTACACACAGACAAACGTAGCACTCCTAAACCACATACTTCTAGACCTCCAGATTGCTGTGGGTGAGGAGAGGTATCTGGCTTCTGGCTTTACATTTATGTACAAGAAATGCATATGTGAATAAATAAAGTCAGGGGGGATAATCTATGATGTGAAAGATCCATGAAAAAATAAGCTAAGGAGTTTGTTTCTTGTTTACATGAATTCCATTTTATTTTGGTCTACATGGGGAAAGAGGGCTTCAAGAAGAAGTAAATCATCTTTATATTCGCTTCAAGGTCTGTTTGTGCAGCTAGAAAGATGTGGCCTTACAATAAATTAATCTGCGTCTACATTTCTTGATTTTGAAAGGTTTAGGCTTTGCTTTTAAAAAGGAATCCATCAGTGCTGCACCTTCTAGCCTGGGAAGAGCCAAGACTCAAGTAAATCCAAAATTAAGACAGATGGTGTGCTGCCTTGTGGTCAGTCACTCTAATTCAATAGAGCTCTGTACAGGTCTCTATGAGGGTGTATTTTCTTGGAGGTTATAGCTTTTGTGTATCTTTTTTTTAACCTAGGAATGTGCAATATATTCCTTAGGCTGCAGCTCAGCCAAGCATTTAAGCTCATCTATTGTACATGAGAGATAGACGTAAACATGACCTTGCAGTTAAACAGTTGTAAATGTTTTGATGGCTCAAGACCAAACTCCTGTGTTAATTAATTCCATTTTTAATTTAACAGATTTATTTAGGTATTTGTATTATTTTGGTGGTAACAGAACAATGGGCAGTGATGCTGGTGCATGCCTAGGGTAAAATGTAGTGCTGCACACTGCAGCTCTACAGCAGCCTCCGGCCAACTCCTGTGTGTGCCATTTTCTCTTGCTGCAGCACTTGTTAAACCTTTTCAGTGCTGTGTTGAGGGAAAGCTGCATATTTCTCTTAACCAACCCTAAATTGAATCTTAAAGGTTTTTAATTGAATCCATTTTCATGTTTTCACATAATTATGCAATCATAATCTTGAAAAGCACATGGCATGTGATCATTTTCTGCCTAATAAGAAACATAAATGTTGTTTTCAGGGGGGCTGTGCCTGGGTGTGTTGTTTTAATGTGGAACATTGCAGCTTTAAATCTTTATTTTATGTAGTGACATGAACCCACATTTAGGGCCCCCCCCCAAATATTTATGTTTTATAAAAATTCCGAGCTTGATGTTGTGCAAATTTTCTTTAATGTTTTATATCATTTGGGGTGTTGTTTATATAAGTGCCATGTTGTAATTCTCTCCTATTTCTTCCCCCGCGCGTGTCCCTCTACAGGCTAAGCACTTCCGTCTGTATACACAGGAGGTGTTGGAACTGGGTCACAATGTCTCCTTTCTTCTCCTGCTCCCCGCCTCAGACGACGTCTGCACTGCCCCAGGACAGAATAATCCTTACACCCCACACTCAGGATTTCTTAACCTCCCTCTTCAGATGTTTGAACTCGGTATAGTAGCTTGCTTCACCTAGAAATATTAACCCAGTCTCCTTATAATAAAATCACAAAGTTGTATCTGTTTTCCCCCTTGTCCCAGTGGAGAGTCAATAAATCACATGATGGCTTTGGCAACAACACTACCTATAACTGTGTACAAGTTATAGAGGGAGCAGAGCGGTTAAAGCATATACTGTAGCAATCGTTATTGAAATGCAAAGCATAGAGCAAAGCCCACAGTTATCCAGTATGTGTCTAGAAGCTTATTTGGAAGATGATGTGCTCTATAAAAACAGAACCAACAAAATTACACGCAACACAGCAAGGCTGGAGTGTGAAAGGAGATGCAAAAAAGAATCCCTCTAGAATCATCACTAGTTCTGTAGAGGAGAATTTTGCAGTTTCTGATTGCAGATAGTCGAATATCTGCAAGGTCCGACTCCCTTACAGCTTTGTGAAAGGTGAGTGGAGTTTCCCATGTGAGGGTCATCTTTTTTCCTTCTGATTCCTGGAAAAATGCAGGAGACAGTCCCATTGCAGTTATGGAAAATGCCAAAGCACTGGACTTGAATCTGTTTCTTTAGAGAGCGCATCCTGTGCTGCAGCAGATTCAGCCCTCTTGTTCCACAGCGTTGCTGGCTGGGGAAGAATTCCCCAAAACAGAGTTTTCCAGCTGTCTCACAGAAGGCATATGATGCTTTAGCTTCAAGGTCCTCTATTTCTCATTTCTTCTTGTTTGGTCCACAGAGAAAAGAAAGGTTCCACATAAAAGCAGCTCATAAAGACTTAATAGTTCTTCTTAGAAAGAATATTGTAAGTATGGGGACTGCTGAGCCTTGCACATTAGTCTCCTCTGTTTCCTTCTGGCCTGTAAAACTGGATATCTTTCTTCCCTCTACCTTGGGGAAGAGAAGAAAGATATAAGCCAAAACTGATGGAGTTTACACACAGCCACTACAGAATAGGTCTCTAGTGTCAACTGTGTCCTCACTGATATCTCTCCCAGGTGCTTATGTGACACCATTACCATCCTATTTCCTGTATGTCATGCTAAGTGCAGTTAGAATCACTAATGTAGCAGAACAACGATTAGATGTTAATGGAAGATCTTACCAACACTATATTTCTGCAGTCACAATAGATCTGTGACCTACCATCATCCAGCAACACAAGTACACAAACAGGATCATACAACAGTGTTCATTCCACATCAGGCAGTGCACACAAAGTGGTGCCTGTGACAACGCTGGGGTTTTATGCTGGTTGCAGGAGGACAGATGACAGCTAGCTGAGCTGCCACATAATTACAAGTGGTACAGACCCACAGTACATGAGCTGGTGTGGTCTACCCAGGAAAAGTTATCCCTTCAAAAGAGAACTGATATAATTGAACTAGAAGGGTTAGTTCAGTGCTTTGGGTCGTATGTCCATGGCTGTAGTGCCTTAAAGCCAGACTTACCTTCCCAGCACACAACCCTGAAGCTTACTGTTAGACTCTGTATTGAGCATATAATTTCTTCCTATGAGAGGTGACTGCTGCATTCACTGTGCAAATTAATGCATGAAGCATACTCATTTCTGGTGAAATTAATCTCTGTGCTAGAGGCTTTGCAGACTATTTAACTCTTATTGTGTGGTACAGGGGATGGGGACAGGAGTCATTCTCACTTCTGGGACATAGTTTGCATCAGGCTGAGAAAGCAGTAGACACTGAATGGGGTGATGTGGTGCCGATAACCATGCAACAGAGCAATCTCTCAAAAGGCACTCTGGGTGCAGACCTCTCTGTTTAGCAGTTCATGGTGCAGAAAACAGTATGGAAAATGAATTTTATGTTTGAGTATTTTTATATAAGCAATCATCTAGCCAAAGACAGATGACATTTCTATATGACATTATATGTGTATCCCTGATGTTCTATAAAGTGACTGTGATTCACATCTCAAATATTAGAAGCTTCCATTCCCCATTAGCTGGTGGCTACCAGCTATATAATTGCATAACCACAAAAGACTATGTTGAAGCAACATTTGTTAAAGTAACATTAAAGGGTCTGACTTAAAACCACAAAGGCTAGAAACTTCAGCACTGGAGCTGAAACCGCGGCTGTAATTCACTCAAGAGTCCACCACATATGGCATATATACTGTAAGACCACACACTATTCAGACTAGATCCCTGCAATATCTCGGCATCTTTGAGAAACCAGAAGGTAGAATTCTTTCTTTCATTCTTTTTTGTGAGATTTCTATGTTCAGATTAGGCCTTTACTGTTATGCTAAAGATGTGTCTGTGAGCGGATTTCTTAGTTTGAAAAAGCCTTCTCAATTACTCTTACCATGTTGTTTGCATGGGACAGACAGACACATGATGCTGTTTTGATTTCTTCATTGATATTTATGATAAGAACAAGACATGCAATTTACACTTGAAACACCTGAAAAATACCCTGCCCCAGCCCAGAGAAGTAGCAGCAGCAACCACCAGGCAGTCGCTGCTATAACAAGATCATGCTTTGTGCTTGCATTCATTGAAACACCACTGAATGGGGAAGTATTTCTGAAAACTTGTTCTCCCTCAGCCAATTTCAGTGTGTCTAGGCAGAGGTTCATAGTGGTAACTGCTAAGTTTTGCCTGTGCAATTGCAGGTTCTATAATGCAGCTTTAAGAGGCCAGGAAAACTAACACTTGTGAAGCTCCATGGCACTGAAGCTGTTGTGTCTCTGTTACCCAATTACCTCTTTCAGAGGTAGCTCAGACAGCTCTGTGCCACTCCAAAGTCAAATTACACAAAGCAAGAGGTCACGTCTGCACCTTCTTATTACCCTTCTGCATGCGTGTTCAGAGCATGATGTGTGCTAACACCTAACAGAGTTTTAATTGTTTCACCCAAACTGATACCACTGGGATGCTTTTACTGCTGAGTCATTTCCATTGCAGTTACTGATTTCAGCCAGCCTAGCCCAAGAGAAAGTTATCACCCTTTGAAATGATACTTTCTGTCTGAAACACTCAATTAAAAAAAACAAGAGATGAGTTCCATTTTCCAGTCATGTCACTGCCTTCTTGATAAAAGAAATGATGAGCTATAAAAGCCTCAGAAACAGCCTTTCTGATTGAAGCTATCAAGGCTAAGATAGCCTCTGGAGTTGCATACTAAGGACCTGATTATCCCTTCACTTAGATATAAATTAGAAATGACTCTTTTGAAATCAGTGAAGTTACAGAGTAAATCCAGTGTAAATGAGAGGAGAATCAGAGCCTGTATTATTTATTTCTAGCTTAAAGTAACCCATCCAGAGTTAGTAATTATATCTAATAAAATTTGTGCTCTGAAAGCTAAGGATTTCATATTTCATAACCAGAATAAAACAATGTTTCCTTTGCACTTGGTCTTTTCACAGTTCATTTTTGCTGTTACAAGGAAAAATTTATAAGCCTGTATTGCCGCCTTTCTGCTGTCATAGAGCTGGACTCTCTGAAAACCCAGCAATCCCTAAGGGAAGCAATTTCAGACAGTGAAGTCGCTGCAGCCAAACAAAGACACCAGCAAGTTATAGACTACATACAGGTAATAGTCTGTTTCTGCCTATTCCAAGGAGATTTTAAGGTGGCTTTCTTAAAAATTGCATAGGGCTGTAACTTGAAATCTAAATGGAGAATTATTCACAGACATCATAAAAAGAGCAGTTGTATCAAAAGTGCAATTCTGTTTTTATGAAATTCAAACCCAGAACATGATTTCCTTAGTTGTTGCTTTTATAGAAGGATTTTTATGGGCAAAATCAAATGACAGTTATACTAGACTGTTATAAAGAAATGTGTCAGCCTGCTTGTAAAACTCACTCCCATCTAATGTGAGGTAAGCTAGTACCAGGCTCGGGCATTCATTTGTGTAATGGTTTTTCTCTGTCTTTGTGAACCGACGACGTTTTTCACTATGAGAAGTTGCCAATTAAAAAATTAAATGAAAATTCAGACTAGTTTGCTGAGCCAATCTTCATCAACAATATCACAGTGAAGAGAGCAGCTCTGCACTGAACACGGCAAGCCAGCCCCAAAGCATCCAGAAGTCTGTCCAGCACCATGCAGTGATACAGCTTCAGTCCCCCAATGCAGAAGGATCACACATGTTATCATACTTGTCTAATTTGCTTATTCTCTGTATCTTACACTGATTTTCAGTACTATTCCCAGATCAGGGCTTTACCAACTCAACTCGGGGATCTTCCAAGTACACCCCACTGTGCCCCATAGCAAGGCCTGTCCTTTTGCAAACCACTTTGGCAATTTAGAGCTAAAACTTATGGACATGGGTGATCTGTCTTTCTACAACTGAGATGCAGATAAATTAACAGCTCTGCACTCTTAATATTCAAGCAAACTTCTGTTGGAGTAAGGGCCAAGACAACCATTTATCCCATTGATAATAACGTTTTTATCCATAATTATGAACAAGATGATAATATTTCTCTTCCTCTTTGCTCTGAATTCAGACCTCCTTTGCCTTGTCCACTTTGGAGCTTTTGGCAACATGCAGGAGGGCAGAGAGGAATGTTCCATTGTACTTTCACTGCTCAAACACCTCCTTCCTTTTCATCTTCCCACCCTCACACTCAGAAAATCTACCTTTTTCCCAGTGTGCAGGAGAATTTGGCACATTTTTCTCCTTCACATCAGAAACGAGTATATGTACGTTAATATGCATGCACGGTATAGACAGGTCTGTGTTCCTCTTCTCCAAAGTGTCTGAGTCACATATATACGCTGGGAAAATATGGGAGAACATCTGAAACTTCAGTGTTTTGTGCTGAATTATTGTGACAGTGTATTAGCCTTGTCAGGTTTCCTCTCAAATGAAAACCAGCTGTATTTCACCTATTGGCAAAAATATCTCAGCCCACCACATACCGCAATCTTCAGTGGTGACCACAAAACCGCAAGAGCATTTGTGTGATCCTAGATCTAAGACAGTGTTGAAGTCACTACACAAACCAAACATTGTAAAGAGCAAGGGAGTCTATATAAATGCAGTTCTGAAAAGGAGTCAGAGGGCAACTGAAAAGTAAAGATTAAAATAAAAGAGCAGATAAGGTACTTGGAGACTTTACCAGAATGTTACACAGCAAGAAACCCGCAGACACTGAAACTAGAACTGAAGTTAAGCTGTGAATTATGCAGTGTAATGCTTCAGACGTTCCTGAATTGTAAAAGAACCACAGTTCATTGAAATGACTGGTCCATTATCCCAGGAGACGCTGCAGAATGGCATCACGGATCAAAACAACAGGATTTGCATTTTATTAAACCGCATGCAGTGTGATTTCTGCTTAGGATTGAGGGAGGATCACAGACAGAGAATATAAAATCTCCAAAATCAAATAGGTGAGACGTTTGCTAACTGACATTCTCTTCATGGAGCAACACTGAAGTCTTGAAATGATGTAGGATTATGAATTAATCTCTGAGCCATTTGCTATTCTTATCAGTGTATATTCTTAGCTCAAATTAACTCAGTGGCGAGGCTTGCACTGACATCATTGGAGTCGGGATTTCACCTTTACATAAAAATGGCCATACTAGGTCAAGACAAAGATCCATCTCTCCAGTTATCCTGTCTCCAACACAGCTCATCAAGAACTACCCCAGCTAATCTGGCATCTACAGTATCCTTTGGCAATAAATTTCACACTTTGAATGTGCATTTTGTGAAGAAGTATCTCCAGCTAAGAATATGTGCTGGAGCCCTCATCTTTCAATATGAGAGTCTGCAGTCTCCTCTTCTCTGGTCCCTTTGTTATTTCTCTATTTGATAATACTCACTGCACAAAGTACCACTCACTTTTGCCTATCCATTTCCTGACCCAGAGCTCTCATTCTGCATCCCTGCAGAATATAGCTTGCATAACTGCAGAGCAGTTTCCCTTAAACACTGCAATATTAATATGAAGGCTTATTTCTTTAAACACAAAATCTTCTGTGGGAAGAGAAGTGCAAGGGAAGTTCTAGAAAGGGTACTGCAGCAGAAGGATAATATACTCCCAGCTACTGTCATTTGCTGGTTGCAGCAACATCTGCTCCGTCATCAAACATGCTGAATTGCTTGAAGATGGTAGAAGTGTTCCATTACCAGAAGACTCTCAAGACCCACAGTAAAGAGCATATTTTCTCTCTTCATAGCTACTTAAAGCTATATCCTGCTATTGATTAGGCACTTGTCTCTTATTGCCATCAACAGGCATGTGTTAGAACTGTCTTACTGTAGATTTATACTATTGAAGTATATGAAGACCAAAATGATGATAAGGGAGAAACCTGCAGTTTGGCTCATAGCTGTGCTTCCCTCCATGAATGTATGTTCTTCTACATGTATATATACTCTTCTGTTAAAAACTAGCTTTGACTGGAGCACTCTGCTTTGGAACATAATCCTGGGTTTGCAAGGGTGCTCAAGAAGTCTTGCTTTCATGACAGTACAGAATGAAATCAACTTTCAACTGTGCCACAAAACTGATCACATTTTTTACTCCATCAAAAGACCATTTTCATTTTCTTTCCATGTCAGAGTTTAGGCCTGAATTCGCACACCCACACCCCCCCTAACTACAGGTTCTTAATTGAGGTATCTCATTTGAGAGTCAGACTCTGCAGTGGTGAAGGAGAACAAGCATCGAACCAAAGGCAGTTCAGATCACCTACATCTGAAGTGTCCTGTCAGGGGATCCTGCTTCTGTCTGTTGGCAGCATCCACACACCCACTTGGGTGCTTTTATAAAGTACACTCTTAGGTAGAATCAATACACAGACTAACTGTGCTTTTTCACCATTTCTTTTCTCTACAGCAAATTGATGAGATCTGGAGGGAAATGAGATGGATCACAGAAGCACTGCAGTATGCAAGATACAAGCAGCCAGCAGCTGGCCTGCCCATAAAGAAGTTTGTGGATCTTTCAGAAGAACACTCTCAGAAGAAAATCAGTTCATCCTCTTCACATCTAGATTGTCTCCCTTCACCTCCCCCTTCACCTGAGGCTAGAATCCAGAGAAGAAAAGCTGTGAGTGGTAAGAGAACTCTTCTTTGTTCATCAAACAAAATCCTTTAACTCACTTTCACTTGTAACAGTTCTTGTGTGTCTTTTTATAAAAGGAGTCAACTTTTTCCCATACCTGCCAGGGTATTTTAACAACCATTTTACCAGTCATTTGCCACTCTCTATCCTGAGATCCCTCTACAATCTTTACAATCAGTTTTTAACTACTCAGAATAATTGCTCAACATCAGCCAACTCTGTCACCTCACTGTTCCACATTATTAAATGAACAGGTTGGAAGGGACAAGTGCTGTCACTGACTTTGCTTTGTTTTGATAGAGCAAATTTTAGTGCCAATAGTCCAGTTTAAAAGTCATTTTCACATACCTCAGAGTTGTCAGTGTTCTAGACAAGCACTTTAAAACACAGACTTACACAAGCAAGTACCCACCTCACTGACTGTTACTACTTCTCTGAACAGCTGGAAAACTAAACTGATGAAAGAAATGGATGACAGCAAATAAAGATGAAGCAAATTAAACAGTAACACCTAATTTGCTAACAGAATAAGGGCTTTGGAGAAAAATGTAACCCATTATTCTGCTGAGCTGTCTTTAAGCAATAAGTAAATGAAATAGTAAAAACAAAAGTACCAGATGCTGCATTAAACAACTGCCATGACCATTTTGGTAATACTAATTTGTGGGTTTTTTTCAAATTGGAAGTTTTATACAGTGAAAAAAAATGAATACATGTACTCTGATTAGATTAGGTTGAAAGAAACACAGAGATGATGGTGCTTTGATTCACTCCATTACACCATGGTGTTCTTTCTCAGCATCTCTCCCTAAGCTAATTTTTCCCTGTATTACAGACCATGAATGCAGAATAATCCTTAGCTCTGGCACCATGTTAGCTAGAGCATTATCTTGTCCTGCATGGGCTTGATTCACTATTGCTGGGCTATATGGTGATTTACGCTCAAAGCGAATAGTCAGCACTGTATAAAATCTACATTTCTTTTCCTTGGATCTAATATAAACCCTGCAGGGCAGTGAAGCATCAATTCACTCTATCACATATGCCACTATTTATTATGTTATTGATCCTTCTGCAGCCAAAAGACAGCAGTGATTCTAGTGATGGTGTGGTCAACAAATTCACATCTGAATTAAGTGTTCTCTGCTTTGTATTTGAACACACATAATGCACCTGATGGACAAAAGGGTAGTTTTTGTTCATCTGTCTCCAGATGAACCTCTTAGGCACACACACAGTTGCACCTACTCACAGTTACAGAGGTATAAATGTGGAGTAATTCAACTGACATCTTTAATAAAAACAGAACCTGGATTAGAGTTTTTCTCTCTCAAATCTCCATCTCTATGAAATTTGGTGACAAGAAGATAAAAGAAAACAGATCCTTTCAGAACATAATCCCAATTCACACAAAATACACACACATGTTTAGAATTGTAGATCTGAATCTAAATTAAGGAAAAACCCCATAAATGACAGTTAAGCCATTTCTCTCCTGTGCTTGTCTTCTTAATCGGTTCTCTTTGCAGATTCCCAGCCCTGCTCAGATGAAGAAGGCTGTTCTGAAGTATTCCTTCCAACTGACAGTGACTATGATTCCAGTGATGCATTAAGCCCCAGAGAATTAGACCTGATTTACTCCTCCTCACAGGACATATCCCAGCAGGCCAGCAGTGGCCTGGGTGGCAGCGCCCCTGATGTTCTCCAAGTCCATGACATGAAGCCTTGCCTAACATTGAAAGAAGGCCTAACAGAGTGTACTGCCTTTGATACTAATGCTGAATGTTGCACAGAGGACATGAGCAATCTAACAGTATCAGGGGTTACACTGAAAAGCATAGACAAGTCCTCTAGTTCCAAGCAGGCACTGAGCTTTTTAGGGAGAAAAAAACTAGGGAAACATCAACACTACAACTACTTCAGCCGGCAACATCGGTGGCTGCGTGTGTACAGTGAGACACAGTCTGGCTCTCTCTCTGAAGGGGTGTATACTCAGCATCTCATGAGACCTTCAGATTTGTCTCAAGAGCCTGTCTCCACTGAGCAGCTGAAGATTCCCATTGATGGATCTCGGAGCACTTTCTTGCCTCATGCATCCAGCCTTCCAGAAGATGGGAAAAGCAAGTACGAGGAGTCAAAGCAAACTGTCCATCAGATACATGTGGAGCCTTATAAAACATTTCTGGATGAAGACAGCAAGTCCTGGGCAATGAGCACACAGTCTGTAGAACACGGGGATGTGCACAGTGCTATGCAACAGAAAATGGGTCCAGATGACCAGTCGGGTTCTGCTGTCTCAGAAGTCTTCAGCAGCACACTTTAACCTCAGACTTGTGCATTGCTTCCCACTGCTACACAATGAGAGAGTGAGCATCGTGCATATAGGGCCATACTTTCAAAACCACTTGGAAAACTCCAGTTCCTGAAATGGCAACTCATGCCACTCAAAAGAATCCTAATCTTTGACTTCATCACCAGGTTTCTGGTCTTACAGAGGTATCATCTGTCATGATGTAAGCTTTATTATTGGCATCTGCACTTTTGCAGGTAGAGTTGTAACAGTCACCACAAAACAGAACAATCTGTGGCTGCAAATCTAGTAATGAGGTTTTGCAGTTCTCTTGGTTTCCATGTCTCTCTGAGCATGCAAAATTTTAAGCACGAGTGGTTCTGCCTACAAGTTAGCAGAAACTGTAACATCCTTGGTGTCCTCATGTTAGGACTGTGTCCTAAACTTGTACTAACCAGTTCTCCATCATTTCCTGTAAGTTTTTCTACTTCTTGAATGGATTTAGGCTACATAAAACTGAAGTGCTAACTGCTCTAGGAACACATTTAACCCAGAGTTTCACTTACAGAGAAATGAGAAGTCTTTTGGTACCTAGAAAATGCAGTCAACACCATCTCTGAGTGCTGTCAGAGCCTGATATAATTATCACAAGGGTTTTTTTCAGCAGCTTAGATTTCAAATTATGTATTATAAAAGCCTAGCAGTTAAACCTTTGGGGTCAAGAGCAGGCAGAATGAGGCCAAGTTCTGAAGGAATAAGATGCAGAGTCTAAGTGAGACTGAAGCTTGGTCTTTTCTTCTGCCCAGAACACAAGAGCTCATTTCTGCATGTTGGCAGCATGCTCATACACCCATTGAAAAGAAATGCTCCTACTTTTGTTCCTGAATATTCACTGTGAACTTCAGGGGTATTTGATCAGCATGTCTGAAACTGGGATAATTGTAAGGATTAGGGAAATTTGGGGTACGGTTTGAATCCATTCTTTGGGCCACCAATATTGTATCATAAGGAGAGTGGGAGGTGGTGGTTTAGCACGCTGTGTTTGTCTAAAGGCAGATCACACTGAGTCATGATGTTGTCCTTTGCAGAATCAGACTTATAGTACTACAGGAGATGATCTCAAAAATGAAATCTCTATTAATGAGAACCATAACATTGGAGTCACTAAGAAATGAACGAATGTGGAGAGAAACCCCAGCTGTTGCACAAGCTTTAATTTTTCTTAAACAGTTCTTGAAGTTTAATTTTATAGGCCACATTCCTGCTGGTTAAATTCCCTCACTCCATGTTTGCGCAGCCTTCTACCTTTCAATTTTTCAGCCTCCAGGTGGATACATTCTAAGGCCTCCAATAAAGAGATTTGAGTTAAATAGTTGAGTTTACAAGTCCTTGAGGTAAAGGTAAGGATTTGGGCCCATGATCTGTGGTCCTTATTAAAATAGCACTTCCATAACCCCAGTGCTATTAAAATCCCTGTGAACTCAATCCATAAATTCAAAAATAAATGTTATTCACTATTTTATGCTTGGTCAGTGTGTGGAAGCCAAGAAGAGTCTTTGCAGTGATACAAGGGCAAAAGCTTTCTATAAGGGATTTACATTTGTAACTTCTCTTTTTGGGAGAGGGAAGTTAATTTTTCACCCAAACTATTCATTCATTCCCTGATCCGAAGCTCAGTGAGGATGGAAAGACTTCCATTCACTTCCACAGGGTTTGAATGAGACCCATATTGAAAATTCCTGTGGGTGAGAAGATGCAGGGGGGAGCAGAAGTGTCAGTGCCAATTTGCAGCTAGAAGGACATACATTGTATGTTGTGTGCCACATGGAGCTGCAGGGGGAAAACCTGACTCACACACCATAGAACCAGTGATGTTTTACTGTCACTGAAGGCAGTAACAGCTTGTTACATTAGATTATGTTCATTAGCAGAAGGCTTTGCACCAAGCAGAGCCAGACAGTGTAATGCTCATATTCAGAAGTCAAAATAATTTAGATTGTTTTCTAGTATACAGCACCTAGCCCAGGCTCCTCTAATCTGTTTAGCCTCTAAGCAAAACTGCCATAAAACTGTCTATTAAAGAATAAAAATAACAATACGCTGAGGCCATATGTTTTTGCAGGAAGTGATGAGATAAAACAAGATGTTCCTAAATGAAACCCACCTTGCTTTGCTTCGGCTCTTCAGGAACACTGAGGGCAAGAAGTAGCAAGATCTACAGCAGAACAGGTACACACTGCTGGTTAGGTAAGGATGTAAAAATCCCTGTTACCTACTCCTGCTGCTGGACTTTTCCAGCAGTAGTCATGTATCTAATAATGAACTGGATTCTTTACTGGTAGAAAGGGCTTGATTTCATCATAATCTGCTGTGCTAAAATGGAATTTGACTCTGGGAATGCAAATGCCAGCCACAATGTACCCCATCATGATTTTAACTTTGTTATATGGAACTAGTGTTTACGTGATGGCCAATGGGTCATGCTTCCTTAATTCTATTAGCTCTAGATTGAGTTTCTTCCACATACTTTAATAGTCAAAGTAGCAATTGATAGTTCTGACTTTAAATACTTCTGATTATAAAGCACTGCATTGTCTCTTGTTAGAAATATGTGTTCTTTGATCAAAATTATTATCCCTCTCTATTCAGTGGGTGATTGAGCAGAGCAACTCTTTAAAAGAACAGTAATGAACACCCAGAGATAAATAAATAGTACAAAGTGGTGCCTTTCAAGTACTGTCATAATACTAATCATAATGCTTCTGCAGTTGTCTTAGGAAGATCACTCACACATTTCACAAGCAGCCACAGCAACTCAGAAGCATCCTGCAAACTACAGCACTGTGTCCCCACTCCATAAAGGCGCGAGTGACTCTTCTGAGTACAGCTTAGACTAAAGGCTCACAGTCAGGAATCAAATTAAAATTAGGGACTCAGACCTTTGCTTCAGTTACTGGGAACCCTTTCTCCAGGTTGGGCTTGAGTGCCCATCCAAGGATTCCTGCAGAGAACTGGGAAATGCTGTGGCTCAGAGCCCATAGCACACTAGAATTTCATTAGCCAGCAGACAGCTCATTCAAATGGGTCTCTACCCACTGAAGGTCTGCCCTAAAATGGGTACCAAGCCTTTGTAAACTTCTGGACATCTCTCTCTTACTCCTATATCTTGCCACAGAACTTTCTAGGGAGTGTATTTTCACCTGGGCTGAACTCAGACCCTCCTATCTCTAGGCATGACTTGACTGGCTAGGAAAAAACATACTGCTTTAATATTATGACTCCATAGCTGAAAAAAAGAATGTGGATCATATCTCCCTGTTTAGTGGACTAAAACTTTCCTGTTTCTGCTGGTAGGAAGCGAGTTAGAGGTAAACTGCAAGGTTTACACTCAGAATTCCTAGCATCAGCAAGAAGGCAGTCTGCCCATGGACAGTTTGCCTTAAGAAAGCTGTGCCTCGAGCACTAATTTCCCAGGCTTGTATTTCTTCTTCCTTTGCCTTTAGGTATTAATTGACAATTGGATTTTCTAGACAATAAAAGCATGCACAGGGAAATCTGTAATATTTTTAAATATAGATATTAAGGGGGGAGGGGGAAGATGGAATATTTATCCTGAATATTTATGTTTAGAGTGTTTTGGAAAGACAGGGTGCATCTTTAAATTCTCTAAGATATAAAGAAATGCATTAAGTTGCTGGTCAACTCTTTTAAGGTGTTTAAATGCATGGCTCATGACTGTTATGTAAAACTTCAATACAGCCTTACAAACAACAAGGGTATAGTGTATTTGAAAATATGGTACACAGCTTGGAAACTTACTCTGAATTTCTCTGAGGTGTTGAACTTTGCCATCAGCAAAAAGCATTTTTAGTAAAGAGGCCTTGAATTTTCAGACAACGGAGATTTCATCAGGTTGGGTCTGATTTTTCCACTACAGAAAAACACTAAGTAGCTGGAATACTTTATTTGTAAGTATAATCTATCTTTTGATTCCATCAAGTAGAATTCATAAGGCTAAATCATGCCCAGAAGTGAGAAACAGAGCTGTTGGAACAGTATATTCTTTGCAAAACGCAAGGGCAACGTTCCCCAAGGCGAGCTGTGCATTATCCTCTGGCAGCTTTGGCCTCTTTTGTGCAAAGTGAGCATCTGCAAAGTCATGAGAGCTCAATTTGTTGATTCAACTGGAGCAGGCCCCATGTACTGCTGAAAGCTGTGCAGACACTACCAGCTCAGAGGACATCTCTTGGTCCTGGTGTTCGTGAGCACTTACCCAGCTTGCTGTCTCTCAAACTGAGCTTTGGGGGTGAAATAATAGCCAGGCTAGAATACATATTCACACCACAGCACCCTGGGCAAGATTTAGCCTTTAAACCACTCACACTATAATAGAGTAATGTGTTAGTACGCTTGTCTGTCACTAGGCTACAGGAAACCTCATCTTTTGCTTGTCAAATAATAATAGATTTTTTATGTTTATTTTCATTTTCTTCCTTGGAAAAGCTATGTGAAATTGACCTGACATTAGAGAAAGTGGTTGGTGTAGCACTAATCTACCTTATTACTGTGAATTGTAGTAATTTATTAAGCAGATTTTAAGTTAAATGTACAGAGGTTTTGTGTTTTGCTTTATATAATGGTCACTTTGGGGCCAATTGTGCTGTCCTTAGACCTCACTCCAGGTTCTTTTGCACCAGTGTAAATCAAGAGTAATTCCACTGAAGGCAAGTCAGGTATTGCCTTGTACAGATCAGCATTACCTCCACTGGCTCACAAGGCTGGCTCAGCATCAGCTGAGGATCTGGATCAGTGGAGTCATCACGAACACAACACATTGATGCTGGTGCAAAAATGGTATGTGTAAGGAAGACAAAAGGGGATTTATCTCATGGAATATCCCCCTGGAGGTCACAGGGACAGTTGTTGGAGCGGGCTCATAGAGTGAGCCCACCATGCTGCTGTATTACCAGTTGTACTGGGGGGGTAACCTATACTGCATGATCTATTGGTACATTTGATAATAGGGACCAAATTTCTCTCCCATATTATGCAAATGAATCCCCTACTAAATGCAATGGGAGTTCCAGTTATTTTCCTGATAAAAATGAGGACTGTTGAGGGTTATTGGGACCTTGGGGGATGGGAAGAGGGGTTGTTTGGTTTTTTCCCCTCAGAGAAAAAGTAATTTAAGTGAAATGTGCAAGGCAGTGTTTAATTGCTTCCTGCCTTGTTTGTACATAGCAATTTGGCTGTTTATTGGTTGTCTTTGTTCAGATTTTTATTGTAACTTGTTGCTATATATGCAACCAAGCGTATGTTAAAGTTTAAACTTTGGTACATAATAATGCACAATTTTATGTGCTTTAAAACTTTGTAAATATCTAGATGAACAATGTATGCTGTGCTAACTGTGATCTTGAGACTTGACACAACAATATTTTCATGCATATGTACCTGCAAATGGTTTGAAAATAGCAAAATATATATTGAGGATGGCCACGAGCCAAGAGTAAATGAGTGCCGCATGACTCATGCTTCTTTAATAATTCCTGAAAGAGGCATGTCTAGTACATAAAATAGACAATAAAAATAATTTTCAAGACTACAAATATTTTTTATAACTTCAGATATTAAATACTATTTTAGAAAAAAGATTGGTTAGTAAAAGAAATCAGGTTTATTCGAGTGAATCATTGTCATAAAAATGTTCTTAACATAGATTTTTTTGTTTGATCTAATATCATAGAAACCCAGCTCTTTTAAGATTTAGAAGACTTGAAGTGCTCTTGTGCTCTTACCACTCCTGTGATCTTCAGAAATGATGTACTTCAGGTCTTCTCCCTCATTAACAAAAAAATGCTAGTGTATACATTCAGAATCCTAAATACCATGTGCACTTGTGTATTTGACCATCAGCAAGTACCCACCTATATGAGCTTTACAGTCCATGGAAATCTGAATGTAGCTTGTGTTTTTCCCTGAATTCTTTGATTTTTATTAGAAAATGACTTTTTGTAAGGCCAAACATTCAAATATGGTCTCCAAATTTTGATTTTGGGCTACAAAAATCTAAACAAAACATGGCTTCCAGAGCTTGTGGGTAAAAATAACCTGCCATCAAAGTCAATAGGAATTGAAATTCAATTTGTATAAATGCAATTGCCTCAATACAGCAGTGATATCTGGGTAGTTGGATTTGAAGTGGCATCTTTCTAATCTGTATGTTACAACTGCAGAAAGTGCTGGCATACAAGTATCAAAGCAGTGAATAGCATAAAGATCTTGCAGGCTGACAGCCCAAACCCTCTCCAAGCCCAGGGCTGTCCTATGGGCTCAGCAGCTTGCGGCTTGGTATTTGCAATGACACCCAGACAGAATTCACTGCACGGTTCTGGTGTGAATCTGTGCTTTCAAGCCACGTTGTAAACACACTGTATTGGAGGTGTATAATCTGCTTGTAGCCAAGAAACACCCCAGGTATTGCCTGCTGAGGGGAATTACCGTATAAAAGTGAAACACACTCTTCCATTGTGACTCCTTCATTTATCACATATTCTTGTTCTCAAAAAACATGGCAACATTTCCAATGTAGGATAAAATTGGGTTACTGTATGTAAACAAGAGAAATAAGAACAACTCCATTTTCAATGCTGAAGTGAAAGGACTTGGGTCACTTTTTACCTTGTTTCCAAGATGGAGAGGTTGCTAAATGTATTTTAACCACCATACTGTGGGTGCCTCTCAGCATCTTATGCACCATTCTCCCTTTTGTACAGATACTGCTGTAATTGGAATAAGTGACATGCCCAAGGTCACACAGAGAGCTTGTGACAGAGCAGGGACACAATTTCATGGCTTAGCATCCTTACAACATCATCAGCAGCCAATTATTCATAGCTTGTGCACAAGTATATGTGGTAATGTAAATGTTGACAAATGTCTGTATTCCAGCCAGGACATGCCAGCTCATTGCAAGCTTCAGGATAACAGCATCTTACTGGAGTATCTGTGGGTATTTTCACACATGGAAAATACTGTAACCAAAACGCAGCCAAAGTGGAGCTCAGC
This sequence comes from Coracopsis vasa, assembly GCA_026283785.1. Lineage (NCBI taxonomy): Eukaryota > Metazoa > Chordata > Aves > Psittaciformes > Psittacidae > Coracopsis > Coracopsis vasa. The sequence continues at coordinate 19,632 of JANHGB010052016.1, read as the reverse complement.
AGCAGAGCGAAATACTTCTTAAACTGTAAGATAAAATGTGACTGTCGGTCACCTCCGCTTCCTTCATTTTTAGTTGCAAAACATTGTTACCACATTTACAAAGTTAGTAAAAGAAAAAAAAACAAATGCAAGTAATTAGTCATGTATAGTAAGCTAAGGAATTAACTAGAAAAAACACTGCAAGACAAAGAAGGATTTTTGTGTGCATGTACTTAAATTACTTTGGGGCATTTCTGCATGTACCACGCAGCTTTTAGAGCCTGGTTGTTCCTATGTTTTGCTTGCCCCAAGCTGAGATTTCTTCTTTATATGAGAAGATAAGTAAGTGAACAGTGCAATTCTTCCAGACCTTTTTAACACGTTTGCCATGGTTCCTTGAAGGACAGTGCTGGTTTATAATTGCCTCTGTGTTCTATGCTGAAATGCTTTTAAACCAACTGGAAAGAAGTTAACAAACTCTTATCGGCATGTTTCTGACTCGTTCTTCTGACAGCAAAGGATACCGTTTCGCTGTTCCATTCAGATGTATTAACTTATATAAACTGTCATCTCTCTGAGCAAACTTATTAACTCATTTTTTAATTCTGCCTTTAAATAAAAGCTTTGGTTTGATTTGGGGTGTTTGGTTGTTTTGCAAACACACTAAAGACCATTATTAATAAGCTTCATCGTTCTCTTCCCCAGACAGCTGTATTCAAACTCTCTTTTCAAACAAATGTATGTTCATTTAGAAGAGCTAATAAAATGTTTCTATTTTAAGAGGTTTTAATTACTAATAATTACTCCTAATTACTCAGTAGGATTTCTGCTCCTTACCTGTGTGAATAACAGAGCTAATTATTCTGATTATCCAATTCATTTTTATTATGGCAAACATGCCAGAAAAAAAAATCAGGTAGACTCCTCTGCTCAGGTACACACTCAGTTACACAGAAAAAATGGTAAAGTGGGCAGCAATTTTGAGGCTTTATAAACTAATACTAAAGTTAGTTTAAAGACAAAACAGCCTTTAATACCAGTAAATAAAAATGCTATTTTTGGTATATATCAAAACAAAATCCCTGCCTTTGGTGAGATCAGCAATTTTTTGACTTTATCAATGCAGTATTTGCAAAATAAATTGTTTTACAATTTTAACCAATTTGCTTTTTCAGGGGGCAAAAAAGGCAATGCCAAAATGTTTTGTGTGTAATCACTTTCTGAAAATCCTGAAGCAAAACGTTTCAAGTGTGGATGCCTTCATTAAGTGGTGATAAATAAATCCATAATAGTGGACTAGGTTGAAAGACCCTTCTGTAAGCAACGCCGCTGCTGTTGGTTTTAGTGGTACTTGGGAGTGCTCCTCACTTCTGAAAATCAGGCATTTTGTTTAAGTGCTTAACATCAGTCACACACATACGAGAATGCGGCTCCGGTTCCCCTCAGCTGTGATCATTTCTGGAGCACAAAAGAATCTGCCACCTACACAGAGGTGTTTCACAAGAACCTGCACACCTTCACCTTTTCCCATATTGCTTTTGAAATGTTTGAGAAAGGAAAATGTTGCACTTTTTTTTGCTTATCTTTTCCTGAAATGGTCACAGAAAGGAGCTAAATCAGAAGTTGGGTTTGATCAGTTTAACACCCCAATCTCATGGCTATATGTACTTCAAACCTAGCCTCAACAGAACACATCTTTTTTCAAGCTTTCTTCTGGGGCACACTTGCTCTTTCCCCCTTCTGTGCCTTGTGTTCTCATTCTGATCCCCTGCTCTCTCATGGCTCCATCCTGATCCCTCTCTTACCTGAGTCTGAGTCACAGGAGCAATAACCCAGCCTGCTTCGACCTACTCAGTGCCTCAGCTGTTAGGGTAAAGCCACGCTCCCGGGGGACTCACGTTTGAGTACAACCCCAGGATTGTCAGGGCTCTGGCTGGCAGTGCTGCTGAGGGGACAGTCTAAGGCTCTATTTTAATCTTCTGGAGTCCAGCCAAACACTGGAACGGAGCTGCCAGCACAAGGGGGGCCCTCCTGCTCACTGCGCCTGACCTCCCATCAGGAGAGGTGCTGGTGTGTTCCTACTCAAACTACTAGGGCTCTTTCATTGCGCCTGACCTCCCATCACGAGTGCTACCAGGGATCCAGCTTCGACTACTGGGGGCTTAACCCTGGCACAGGTCCAGCACACGAGCTACACGCTGCCTGTCTCCAGATGTAAGATGCACCGAGTGTACATTCACACACCACGGGCTCAGCTGGAGGGGGCTGTTTGAGGTACTCTGTACAAGCAGGCACGCAGCACTGCCGACCCCTCGCCCTGTCTTACCGGGGTAGACGTATCCCTGCAGGGGTTTCAGTCGATCCGTATCTTTTTGCTTGGGAAGATGCAGCGTTTCACACGTGTTTGCAGTCCTAGCCTGGATCCCTCCTGCAGCTGGCCCTGCAGCTTGACTGCAGACGCTCGCTCCTGTCTCCAGCAGTATCAGCTCCATAGCCTGTCTCCATGGACAGGAATTTGGTGAGATGTGGCTGTGCCATGGGCCTTAGGGAGGAAGCCCCTGAATAACTGAGGCACGGAGTATGTGCTACGCCTTCCTAGGCACCCTGAGATGGGAATGTTACTGAAGACCATCACAGAGGTTTGCAGCTCAGCTAAATCATGCTCTGCTGTGCCGCTCAGCTTTGCAGGCCTCCTCTTCAGCAGTCAGCAAACCCAGAAGCGCTCTCCTCTCCATACTCCCTGTGCCCAGAGCACCAGGACGCCAGCTGAAGCCCATCCTGTGCATCAAGAGCATCTCCCCAACACCAACAGGCTCCGAGCTGGGATCTTACTTGCTAGTAACCTCCTGTCCTGTCTTTTTTATGTTTGCTGAGTATCATAAATAACCACATCACCCTCCAGGCCAATCTAACACCCCTTCAGTGCTACTCTCTTCCGTTGAAACAGAAACACATTTTTACCAGCCTAACTCAGTATGTCACCGTTCACCAGGTTGATGGTAAATATGCCCCTCGGGCCAGCTCTGCAGAGTTAGCAGGTTCACACCTCAGCACCCAAAGCCCTGGTGCTGCTGCGGTGCCAGAGCACATGGCGGCGGGAAGCAGCTGTGGGGCTGTGGCGGGTCAGGCAGGACTCGCGGTACCAGCCATAGGCTAACGCTGCCCAGTGTCCCCAGCCTCGGCTGCCCCAGGTCCCGCCTGCGCCCGCGCTGTTGCTGCCCACACACACCAAGACTGGACCGGACCCCACGCGCTCCCCTCCCCACACGCCTGCCCAAAATGGCGTCCCAAGGGAGCTGCGCGGCGCCCTCTCCTGGGCAGGCTGAGGTAATGGCGGCCGCCCCGCCGGAGGTGCGGTGCTCCCATGTGCTCTGCGGGCTTCGCGGGACGTGGGGATTACCCAAGGAGCCTTGGACAGGTGGGGTGAATAAAGCTCCGCGGTGATTACTACAGCGTTACCTTCAATGGCGCGGCACGTTCGTGAGGCAGGTATGGCGCCCGCGTTGCTGAAGCTCAGTCTGCGTGGATCGTCTCCTCAACGCCAACCACTGATGGCTGCTGCCACTACCTCTCAGGTATTTACCGTTTTCGGGACTCTGAGGTAACCCGATGAAGGCTGTGACACGAGTGGGGCGGGCTGGGTGTGCCTTTGCACACCAGCACAGTCATGGCTGGTCTGACCTCCCCGGGCTGCAACTTGCAGCCACCACCAGTGGCCTTAAGCCCCCTCTGCAGGGGTCTGCGTCGTACCTTGGTGAAGCTGTAAGGGTTTTCAACTCAAAGGGATTAAAATACTGCTCTGAGTCACTGGGAAACACCTGAGGTGCAAAAACATTCAGGCATGGCTCCACATGGATGAGGCGTTTCAGCAACCGAGGGCGGCTTGTGTGTCATCCGCAGGGATGAGCCTTGGGAAGATGGTTTGCACATGCATTCTTGGCGAAGTTAAGCTCATAAAGATCGCTCTGTTTGAGGGATTGCATCACCACAGGTTTCTGAGTGACTCCAAGCTCAAGATGCATATTTTAAGTCTCCCCTGCTGTTGCTGATAATTTGTTCCATATTTACCATATTACTTAGTACTTGTAAATGGGGGGGTTTTTTAGAACATAACTGTTAATTAAATTAGATAGCCATAGCCACTGCAGGCCGAACTCATCTCTGGCCCTTAATGCCATTGCAATCCATGGGTTTAACATTCAGGATGAGTTTAGTGCTATTGACTTTCTCCTTACATTAATCCATTGGACTTGAAAAGGAATGGAGATTTTACTTTTCTGTAAGCTCGTTTCTGTGTTGAGCTTAGTGCTGGCATTGAGTCCTGAAGGCTTTGAAAGGATGAGGCTACTGCAACTGTATTGCTTGTTTAAGTAGTGGTAAAGTTAAAGTATGTGATAAATATATACAATTCTGGGCTTACTCAAAGACAGTTCTTACATCTGCCTCTGTCAAGGTAGGAGTTAGGTAAGAATGCAGGTAAAATAAAAGACTTCATGCAACTGGCCTTCAATAGCACATTTTCTCAGCTGGAGTTTTTATGGTAATAATTTTCCTTAAAGTAAATGGTCAGACTCCCACAATATCAGAAAAAAGGGGCAACTCAGAAGAAACTTACCTCAAGCACTGTTCTTCCACGTTCTGCAGGGATTGCATCCAGTATAGCATGTGTAAAATCCAGTGAATTAAATGTTACAATTTAGGACTAGAATATCCTTTACACACTTGATGATAGCTTTCATTTGGAGCAAGTACGATGTAAATGAGAGCCGTGCTGTTGGGCCCACTAATGTGCAAGCTGCTGAGAGGTCCATTGTTTTTGTGACGGTTTTACTGTTTCACTTCCAACATGTTCTACGTTATTTGTGAACTTGGTTTAGAGAAAATCCGTTCAACCAATGCTGAGGAAAAATAGTTTTAGTTTTGGCAATTAATTATAAAAACAAACTGAAGATTCATTTCAGCATCCACTGAAGCCATGAAAGCGAGAGAATGTAGCTGTACATGAGCTGATTACACTCCAAGTGTTTTCAGCTTTCATGTTAAAAATCTTACTTGAAGTGACAAACCAATGTCTTTCACTGGTATTGTTCTTGCTAAATGTCTCCTCTATTTGTTGTTTAACCAGTTGTTTTAACTTTAATTCTTTGCCAGATGACCAGATTTACCACATACAGATCTATATTAATGTGTGCTAATACAAGTAGTAAAGTATTTCATCCTGTTTTGGA